>JAQFYQ010004091.1:0-10152 GCA_034694885.1 Buchholzia appendiculata | reverse complement strand
TAAGTCTGGAATAACGAGTCAGTTTAAACAATCGACAACAAAAGCATGCGACTGTCTGCGACACAGCAGGAGAAACCGGATGCTCGCCTAAACAAACGTTACAACTTGCTAAGACATCATGATGTATAATTCATCATGATGTCTTTGCATCTAAGACATCAATCAATTGTACAATAATAATTATTGTAGTCAAGTACGCATTATTAGGAACTAATGATATAAAAATGAACATGTTTCATAACATTCTAATTTAGCTAAATTCGATTGAGTGTTATAAATACTGTCCACTGGACAGTATATGCCATTAGTTATTTGTTTAATCTGTTTATTCATGTTTTGTCTATAGTTTATATGAACTGCTTTAAATTCCATATAAACAGTTTTAGTTAAATTTAGCTAAGGATTTGAATATTCTAAGAAAAAACATCTATGCAATAACAGCTGCGCCATCTGTCGAGTGCATTTAAATTATTTAATACAATAACAGCTGCGCCATCTGTCGAGTGCATTTAAACTTTTCAATACAATGACAGTTACGCCATCTGTCGAGTGCATTTAAAGTATTTAATAATTTAACATCTACGCCATCTGTCGAGTGCATTTAAGCTATTTAATACAATAACAGCTGCGCCATCTGTCGAGTGCATTTAAAGCTTCAAATCATGAAACAGCTACGCCCTCTGTGGAAATCATTTAAATGATTAAATCGTGTAAACAGCGGGTGAGGGCAAGGGTTGGTCTTGAGGAATCGCCTCAACTTCGCGTGACATTGAGCCTTCATTTGCTATCACTGAACGAATGAAGACATTGTAGGCTAGGACCTCACATGTAGGAATTATTTTCGTACTAGTATATGCAGCAAAACAGATTAACAAATAGAGATTGTTATACATGTATTCTGCCTGGACATTGAATCAAGGCTTCAGCTATCAAAAACGTTATGATGGGAATCAGCTTCGATCGTCTGGACAATGGACATTGCAATAAAAAAGCTATGCTATGCTAAATCTAGAAACCATGATAAATATGACATCGATATTAATACCAGAGGATAAGTCAATATCTGAATCGGTCTCGGAGCGAGTCGCCCGAAGACTTGGACCGCGAACTGTAAACTCCTCTACTCTGATACGTTATGATCTAAAATTATATTTGTTATTAGATTTCTTTCACTCTTTTGGTCTCTACAATCTTTCTACGATATTGGCTTCTCAAAAAGCTTAAAAGTTTCTGCTCAAAAAGGTGCCCATCATGCATATGTGTAGCCTATATCACTGGGGATGAGAAGCTGGTTTGCAGTCATCTGACAGGACGGTAAAGCTGAGCGTTGTATCCTGGCGGCTTTCCCCTAACCCTACCTTGAACCCTATCAACCCTAATTTTACCCCTAAAAACCCTACTTTTACCCTGTAAAATTGTCCAATAATAGGCTAACTGCATGCGGGTACCCGGTAAAGCCAGCTGGTCAGTGTGGCAGGCAAACGCATCAGATTAAATTTGATCATTACTGTTCCAGTGTTCTTAAGCAGGGCGGGGATCCGATTTCTGGATGAGGGACGAGTGAAATTAGTGGGGGGGGGGCGGGGGTGGGTGTATTTAGCATTGCGTCCCCCAAGCAAAACATTGGGGGACGACCTGTAGAATTCAACATTTGTCATAAATGGAAATTTTTCCTAAACGGATTATTGAGGGGGACGGTGCTCTGATAATTATTGGAGGGGAGAGGACGAAGCCTATCCCGTCCCCCAATCAAATTATTGGGGTGACGCGTCCCCCGTTCCTAATGGATAGCCGCCCATGTTCTTAAGGCAAAATCTTTGTCACACATAAAATATTTGCATTGTATTTCATACCGACAGACTTTATTAGATTTCGCTTTCTTCAAATATGTTTGACACATAAATCTAATAAATATTAAAATAATTCTGTCTCTTTGTCTCTCTGTATATGCATGTCTATATGTGTATATGCGTATGTTTTTGTCTGTGCGCGTCGACTATATATGTCTGTAATTGTCTTTCTGTATACCTGTCCTCGTGTCTCTCAGCGTACCTGTCTGTCTATATACCAAGATAACAGAATTCCCAACCACCTGAAGAAGATCTCTGCCGTCGATTTGCATTACTGGAACAGAATAATCTTTATTCGGACCAGGCTTTTCCAGATTTCTTGCCGTTATCTCTCAATCCAGATCAATCTGTGTCAGTCTCTCGAGCGAAGACAGACTGACACAGATTGATCCAGTAATGTCTCAGTATCCCGGGGAAAGGTGTGCGTGCGTGCGTGTGTGTGCGCTCGTGAGGGTATGTGTGTGTGTGTGTTTGTGTGTGTGTGTGTGTGCACTTCAATGGCACGTATTCCAAAGTGATTATTCAGTCGATGACCTAATGTTCTACTGAACCATTTATTTGTTACCATTTATTTTAAGTAATCCATTTATTTCATAAGCTATTAAAGAATGAATGTTAATTTAAATTGGGCCAAACAAGCCATACAAAACCTCAAGGGCCATTGAGGTAATTTAAAACCAATTACTGTTGTAATTGTTCAGTTTTTGAAAATGAAAGGACCGACCCGTGAGGAACAATTTGTGAAACAAATCCTGTCATTCTGAATGGACGACCGCGACTTGGAATGCGTTGAAGGAAGCGGAAGTCATTAAGCGCACCGACAATCAATAATTATTCTAAAGGCTTAAAGAAACTTGCAAACTCTGCCACTGCTTACAACGAATCTTAGTACCATCTGGAACACTTTCAGTTTCGCAGCGCTCGGCTGGTTGTTATGAAAGTTAATTCCAAGCGAACTAGCTGTAAGATTTCACAGATTATAATTGCAGCGAGCAACATTTTCATGTCATCACGTTAATCTAACGTTGTAAATTGTAATCGAATTAAAACATTCATTTTATTCTGACAATTGAATAAGTTGCGATCAGTTTCCTTCTGAATACGTTTATACATACCTATCCACCTGCCTGCCTGCCTACTTATATGTGTTCATATACACACAGTCACATGCTATACCCACATACATACATACAGTATATACAAACATACATACCTACATACGTAAGAACGCACGCACGCACACACATACGTACGTACGTACGTACGTACGTACGTAAAGTGAAATTTTTGACGACCATTTTTGAAAATTTGGGAGGGGGGTTGATCTAAAAAAACGACCTTTTCAAAAATTTCTTCAGAAAACATAAATTTAAAGAAACAATTTTTTTTTGGGGGGGGGGGTTGAATCCGTAAACCTCCCTAAATACGAAATACGCAGTATAACGTTTCGTGGAGTAAGCCTAGCCTATAGCGGTACAAAATTAATCATTTTTGTCATAATTGCTTGAAATTGAGATAAAATGAATTCGTGCCGATCGTATTAAGTTCAATTAATTTTGGTTGATTGAGCAAGCGTGAGGTTTTTGATTCACTTTACAATACTCAAATCTATGTTGGCTATATTTCGAATTAGTTTTATCGCAAATGCAACCGGTGGCGTATTTGGGAATTCAAAAGGGGGGAGTTAGTTTTTATATTTTTTGGGTTTGGGGGAAGGAAGTATCCCAGTGGGGTTCACGGCGAAGCCCCGGTGACTGGGGGAACTGGGGGACAAAGCTGAAGATTTTTCACAAATAATTATGCAAATTAGCGTGTTTTACAGCATAAATTATGCAGTAAATAGGGCTGCGGGATTTTTTGTAAAAAGCAGGTGAAAGTCATAAAGTGTAGTCCATGAAGTAAGAGAAAATTCCCGATTAGCAGGGTTCCCCATGAAAACGCTATTATGGTGTCCAGTGAATTTTTTTTTTATCTTTCAATGGGTTATGTTTATGAGGAAATTATTTTTGATTGAGGCGAAAACAAAATGTACTATGTCCCATATTTAAAATGGGACATGACGAGCACGGGAGCGCGACCGATGACGAGGTTGCGAAAGCTAGGGTCACACTGAGGCAGCGGTCGAATTAATGAGGGGGCGGCCCCCAACCGAAAGCGATAGCGACCCTTTAAAGGCTCTCATATTTAGGGCTCCAAGGGATCCGATAAAAGACCCCTGAAAGGATATACCGAGAACGTGAACTATCATTTTGTGCCATATGTAGTTACATAATTCAGACTTTGATGTAAGACTTCTGAGAAAAATGCTGACTTCGCTCGCAACATTATTCTAGGTTCGAATTGTATAGGAGCCAGTGGCATATATACAGGCAGTTGACAATCATGAATTTAGATATGACAAACATTGTTTTATTCCTCCCGATGAAGAAGCACATTGCACGATACATTTACCCAACAAATGTATGGTCAATTCGCTCGTAAAACATTTCCATGCATATCATGGATGATTAACCGATTGATTACTGCCCAAAGAATTTAATGGTCAAATGCAATGCATTATCCCTCGTTCCTTATACGAATTGATATGTAAGTGTAATCTTGAAGGAAGAATTAACTGCAAAAATTTACTCGATTCGCTCGCAAGATTTTCATGCCAACGTGCACAGAGCGACGATCGAACAATTGCTACCAGTATAAATGGGAAGGCAAACATTCTTTGCTCCTCGTGAATTGGCGCAATTTTGAAGCAAATAATATTATCTATTAGCATTCGATTAACAATTTAGTGCCATGACCATGCCAGTGCCATAATTATATGAGGCGATATCATGATTGGTACCATGAATTTGTACTCGCCTCCATGGAAAATCAATATTGAGAGAAATGTTAACTTCACATTTTTAGCCTCGCTTCCCCCATAAACAAAATTAAATAACTAATCAAAAATTAAACAAATAAATTAACCGTCGACACCTAACTTGTTGTTTTGTTGCCTCGCACTTCTCAGTATTTAATATTGTGTACTCCTGTTTGTTTCTTCATTGTATAGTAACATTTAATTAGTTGAGAATTTCGTTCCTTCATCTGTGTCGCACTGTCGCACACTCCTTTTGTTGACTGTTTTGTTTAAACTGACTCGGTAATCCAGATTCTTGAAGTCTGATAGCTTGCTATCGTATCACTGTTTGTTTGTTTAATAAAAGAGTATTGGATTATAATAATAATAAAATAATCAACAATGAAATAAATTAACTAATCAACCTAATACTCAACGAAGCGAAAATATGTTAGTCTGATCAGCCCTCTTTTGCTGCAGCTACTAAAGATGTTACAACTGCACAGAGAATGAACTGCTTCGCTCTCAATGTAAACAAAAATAAAAGAAATTCGAACTTGACAATTTTTGCTCTATTCCGTAGTTGAGCTGTTGTAAGATTTCACTTTTAATTTAAAGTTTGCAAATAAACATATATGAATAGTCGGAATCCTGAGCACATATTTACGTTGTGCACTTGGAAGTCGTAGATAACATGCATGTATCACGGGCATGAAGTTCGGTTTGTTGAGGCTTAGGGCCGTACGTAGCCAGGACTTCATTTGGCTGCACCCAAATTAAAGACGACCTTTAGAAAAACATTCTGGAGGTTTGAACTTCCAAAAAATTTCGACAAACTGTTAATTTATTTGTCACAAAAATCATAAATATTCGGGGAGGGGGGTTTAACCACCCCCCTTTTAAACACGGCCGTGTCGAGACTACACTAAATTTCATCAGACAGTAGGCCTATAGCTGCGATGTGACGTGAATTTAATTCGAACATTTATTTATAAGGTAGGCCATCAGTGATCAGTGATCGTTATTTTACATTTTGACATATTTGTATGTTTTGATGACGTTTTATAATACAAATCGTGTTTTATTCTTATATTTCCAGCACAAAATTTTCCCCGCCTGTATTTTAAATCGAGATATGAACAATTGCGCTGAATTCACAACCTAAATTTTTGGAATGAGTAGGCTAATCATAATTGTTTGGAGTTGGGCAACCTAATTTTTGAGGGTTAATTAGCACCCCCCCCCACACACACACACATACCCGTTACAACAAGGTCGCCGGCATCGACCGTGTTTACTGAAACACAGGCAGAAGTTGAGCGACATCCAGCTGTATTTAATATCTTGTTTTTTGTTGCACCACACGCAGTCACACTCCACTCTTGTCTTCTGATGTTGAACTGAGACGACAACTGCGACGACAAATTTGTGCAACGCAGATTTTCCTCCTAATAATTTCAGCAACAACACCAACATATCGTGCAGAGAATGACGTCATTGCTGAAGTCATGCGCTCTCTGTGTTCTGCTCTACACTCTCATGGTAGTGGTGGATGTGCGGGCGGAAGAAGAAAGGAAATACTGTATCTGCTACGATCTTTCTGACGTGTGTAGAGACCAAGTTGTACTTCGTATTTATATGAATTGTTTTTGACAGGGCCGTATTTAAGGGGGAGTGGGTTCGGGTTCAATCCCACTGAAAAAAGCTTTAAATTTATGATGTTTTCTGAAGAAATTTTTGAAAAAGATCGCCAAATTTTTTTGGAGGTCAATCCTCCCACCCCAGATGAAAATTTTTAAAAAAGGTCTTCAAACATTTTCGACCCCCCCCCCAAATGAAATCCTGGCTATGGCCCGGGTTTTTGACACCGGGCCCATGTGCATATATTTAATGTAATAGTGCATAACTTTTAATTTCGTAACTTTCGATCGAAATCCTTATCTGGTAATAGGTCTAAAGGCCGATATAGACATGGTTCGATATCCAGCTCTGCAGGAACCAGCGCTGCAATGTCTTGCCCTGCTTTCGTGCAAGTGTTGGTTCGTTAGTCTCTCTCAGTAGCGTCGATTTGTTTAAAAAAATGTGGTCGAGACGAGCGAGGTTTCCCTCTGACGATTGACGAGCGGGAGGGGAGGGGGTGGCGACGGTCAATTTTTTTTGACAAGCTGGGGTGGTGGGGACGGTTCAAACAATTTTGACGAGCGGGGTGGGGGGTGGCGGCGATCCAAAAATTTCGTCGGGAACATGGTCGGGACATGGACCAAATCTTCGTCGGGACATGTTCCGATTTTACATGGTCGAGACATGGTCGAGACATCTCGACCGCGTCCCGACCATGCCAAAATCTGGTCGGGACATGTCCCGACCGTGATCGGCGCAGAGGGTCTGTTTAATTGCTTTTCGTCTTTGATCCCACAACAGTAGTTCCAAACCGGGGGAGGGGTTCCCAACCGGGGGTCAAAACCCCCAGGGATATTTTGCATCCCAGGGGGAATTGTGAGGTGATGCAAAAAATAAAAATTTGCATTTGTGATTTGGTAAAATGTAGTCATGACAGTGTTATTTAAGTCCTTGTTTATTTTTCCGTTTCCGTTTCTATTGTATTCTGGACTGTGACTTTTCAGTTTCTATTCTATTTCAGTCTTTTTGTATTTTTCAGTTTCAGTTTGTATTCTCTACTTGACTTGGATTTTTCAGTTTCTATTCTATTTAAGTCTTTAAATATTTTTATAGTTTTCAGTCTATATCAGTTTTTATATTTACTTTTCTATTCTATTTCAGTCATTATAGATGTTTCAAAGACTATCAAGCTTCTCCGGGAATCGTTCAACTGGCCAATGCAGTAACTGAGTGACCATGTCATAATTGTTTCATACAACAAATCATGTATAGCAAAAATGGCAAATTGTTACTTTTTCATTACACGATCGAATTACAAGCTCTAATTACAAACATTAATTCCCGGTTACTTTGAATTACATTCTCTACACGCAGATTTATCTCCGACACTGTCATACAAAAAAAATCCATTCCCAAATATATTTTAGACAATGGGCTGTAACTGTCTTTTAGAGCGTTGTGTTTATTGTTGAAGGTATCATCGATATACTCGACACTGTCTATCAAAGACTGAAATTGAGACTGAAATTAAGACTGAAGTAAGCTGTTTTTCAGTCTCTATTCATTTATAGTCTTTTAACATTTCCAGTTTCAGTTTCAGTTAACGTCTGCTGAATCATTATTTTACAGTCTTTGGCTATTTCAGTTTCAGTTTCAGTCGACTTAAATAACACTGAGTCATAAGCGTAACTTTATACACAATCTATGTGCACGCAATATAACCATCCTTGATGATACTGAGTATGTCCTCAATAACGGTCTATGTAACAAGTAACAAATCAAAACAAGGCTTCTTAACAAGATGAATCCCCCCTTGGGGAATTGGAGCATTTCAATTGAAATTTTGAAATGCTCAATAAATTCTTCAGTTTTGAATGATGTCTTTGCAATGCATTCATATGAGACTTAGTAGCTATAGCTATAAATTCATACTAAGGTGTATCGGTGACAGTGCAAAGTTTATTCTCAGTGTAGCTCAGGAAAATAATCCAACCCTTGATCAATGATCATGTCTTGATAAAAGGAGACATTCCACAAATAAATTTTATGATAAATAATTAATTATCAAGTTTATCAAGCCATATCAAGCTTGCTTACTTACAGAAAATCATCACTGCATGCTCACTCACTAACCAATGACCATCATCACCGAATGTTCACATACAGACACTTGCGTAACTCAAGGGGAACATGGGGGGACGGTCCCTCCAACTTTTTGGATGGGGGACAGAGTATTTAATATCCCCAACCATTTTGGCAACGACTCCCCATTTGGGGGTGGGGACAAACTGGACAGTTCAAATGACTGGAGGCCTACTAAATATTAAAAACTTATTTCGCTTCGCTCGCGAAATTTTATCTCTGCCACAAAAATAGATGTGCAATGGTTTGCAAGGCAAAGCGAAAAAGTTAAATGTAGCAAGGTAAGCTTAAATGCTAGGCATCAGGGCCAACTACAACATCACGAACAACAAATTAATTGCACAGGTGAGTGAGGGGAGCCAGGAGTCCCGAGGCCCCTGCTCACATGATATTTTACGTGAAGTAGGGAGTCCTGTCTAGGGACCCATGTTCGCATTCTGCTGAACCTTGGGGCCAACTGCTACGGATTAAGACAGTGGTGCTTCAAAGTTTTTGGACCAGTGACCCCTACTTTTTGGCAGGGATTGCGGACCCCCGTAAATAAGTAGTGGGACTTTATCACTTAAATTTCAATAATAATAATAATAACAGTGACTAATTTTGTCAATCTATTGTACAATAACGAGTTTAAAGTCAATATTTGTAGGGCCTAATTAAGCCAACATACAAATTAGCGCTATGTCATTTTTTTATTAACCATCAGAACAAAGCACAATTTTAATAAAAAGAATCATTAACAGGGTTTCGTAAACGGCACAAATATCAAATGTGCTTGCTTTGCTTTACATAAACTGCCAATTCTTGGTTGTACAAGCATACACCCAAGTCGCTTTCAACCACTAGTCTGGATCTATTCTTATTCCTATAATATTAGTCAGTGTTGAGACAGCTACTTCGCACAAATAGGCCTATTTCGTCGCGAAAGGCAACACAATTCTAACTGCCTTGTGAGAAAGTAACGGAAATTCAGACGTCACAGACAGCCAAAACAATTATTGAGATTTCTGTTGGAACTGAAGTTTTAAATTTAAACTGCGACCGTTCCGCCAGTTCTTCTTGTTCGCGACCAGTGAGATCAGTTATTTCAATATCAAAAGGACTGCGGACCCAATTAAAATTGTCAATACAATTATTAAAGAAAAACTTGTCGAAATCTGCTTATGAAATGTTCTTTATATTTTTGTAAAAGTTATGAAGCCAATGTCATTATTTGTCTTCAGAATAGGAAAACGTAAGGCCCTACATTGTGTTGTTGAGTAAAGGTAACAGCCTATTTATATATCCAGAGAGCTCTTCGCGGACCCCCGACAAACTCTTCGCGGACCCCCTCTGGTCCGCGGAACATAGTTTGAAAACCCCTTGATTAAGAGGAGCGGGGACCAGATGTGACCCTGGGACCCGCTGTCATCCTCTATTCACCTATCTCGATATCCTTTTCCGCTATCCCTTTTCCGATCGTCGAAAAAATTCTGCCGCTGGCCTACTATCCCTTCACGTTCTTCGAATAACTCCGTGGGGAGTCCTCTCTGCTCTTCCGTTGCGCTTTCACCACTGGCAAGACTCAGTGGCGGCGGAAGGGTGTGCCGAGTGTGTATGCTGAGGTTGTCTCCCCGCCGGAGATGACAATTTTTCTTGAGTGTGCATGCTATAGCATACACAGAATTGTTATTAGTGTGCATGCTCTAGCATACACACTAATAACAA
>JAQFYQ010004090.1:0-10153 GCA_034694885.1 Buchholzia appendiculata | reverse complement strand
ACCATAATTACAATCGCTTTGATAATTGTAGCCTTGCTGAAAAACAAATCCTCATTTTTGCAATGAAGTCATTTTTTTTACCGTGACCTTTCTACTTTTTTTCCATTCGCCAAGTGTAAATATTTGTTTGTAAAATCTGCTCACATAAACTTTCGGACACCGCCAGTATTATTTATTAAAACCCTAGTGACGTTGCAACCACACGCATACTAATAGAAATGAAGATTACAAATCGCTATTTTGCTGTGAATGGCATCCCGCAGTGCCCGATTAGAGATGTGTTCGAGCAGTGCGTATATTCTGACAAGACTACATAAGAATGAAAGTATTACAAATCCTTTCAAAATATTGTAACTGAAAGTTTGATCCTGCAATTCAGTGACCTAGATAAAGTAAGTTACGAATATATGAAGCAAGTCAAGTCACAGATCTAATATTTGAACCGTGTGAATAAGAAAGCATACTTCTCAAGTCTTTCGCTGAAACAACTGCAGTACAATGCAACAAGCTTAAGACAATGTTTGTGTATGCCAAGGAGGTCTCGCGTTGCATTCTAGAATATAACAGTTGGTACTGCGATTTCAAAACGATATTGTTTTCGCTTTTTTTCATTATTGACGCTAAATGTTGACTCTGTATTCTCGGGAATGAAATTTCACAGCAAAACTTTATCGAATAAAAAGCCGCCTTTGTTTCAGCCTGGCCGTTTATTTCTTGACTTCTTAATTCTAGACTAATTGATGTTTCCTGTGGAGATTTCTCAACTCTTGACAAACATACAAAACGCCGTTCAGCCAACAGCAAGCGTTCCAAAACACGCCATCAAAATCATTAATAATAAAAACGTCAATTTCCACGAGTCTGGAGTCTACACAAAACTAACAATAGCTGCACGAAGAAATTTTACTTAGCAAAGCAATTATGTTTATCGAGAGCAACGCATTCACAATTATTAAAAGGAAAGTTTTGGGCTTAGGGAATCAATTATAAACAATCGATATTATTTGCAACTTTCAACCCTACATATTCTATGACTGTATAATGTACACACTCACACAACACTCCAGCCAACATTCCAGCCAGCCAGACAGATTTGTTAAACGTATTTACTCTTTCAACTCTCGTTTGTAAGCCTATGCATGTGTGTCACATTTCCGTTTAAATGCGTCGTGCATGCCATGATTGCCGTTTTTGATATTCTGAAGCACAGGTGAAGAACTGGGTACATACTGTGCACCAGAGTTGGAACTGGGTCACTTTTCGGACCCGACCCGACCTACGGAATCTCGGACCCGACCCGATCCACTGAGATCTGGACCCGACCCGACCCGCCAAATTTCCTAAAACGCCGACCCGACCCGACCCGCTGGTCGGGTCGACCCGAACCACGTCCAACTCTGACAGAAACCAATAAAGTAATACATTTTTGTATCCTATCCATTCCTCACATAGGAAGATTAATTCCTACTCTCAGTGAATGTCACCAATTGTGCATCCCTACAATAAAAGATGATATTAATGTCACAAATAAAGTATTATTGTGTACAGTAACGCTTTATTTGCCGGAGACTGTCTTTAAAATATAGACAACAAGAATCTTTGATTATGATCTGTCTGCAATGTTCTCCATCTCATGCAATCAATGAGTTTAATCTTTACAATGAATTCAATCGCCATTTTCTTTCAAGTGTTCGAAGAGATTAGAAATGACGTCAATGGTGTGAGGAAGAGCACCCACCATACAAGAAAAATCTAAAATTTCGGTATAATCCACAATAAATAAGTTTTAAAATTATGAACTTGAGTGTGCCTGGTCAAATCGTCCTTATGCAATTAGCGAAACGGAATGACATATATAATGAACAAGAGAATGTCTGATGTTAAAGCAGGTCTACATCGACACACAGACATAAGACGAAGACATGGTCATTACTTATAAATCTGATCTGACAAAGTCAACAATAATTATTAAGCAAGCACGTCCTTCAAAGTATATACCATTTTTCTTCACTAAAAGCTAGAACCGCACAAACAAATCAAATACTGGAAGACTGGTGATTAGAGAGTGACATCGAGTTGGAAATGGCTCCCCATTACCGCCCCGCATAGACTTTTTCAACCCGTTACCACCCCACCCCGCGATGCGAGTACAGGTTGGCTTCCCATGCGGGGCTGCGGCACAGCTCCCCATTACCGCGGTAAATGGGGAATTTGTCAATTTCCTTCCCCATTACCGCGGTTTACCACGGTAAACCGCGGTTTACCGCGATATTTTGTACCCGTACCAACGTTAATCTTCATTCTGTAGACCAAAATTTTACGCCCAATGGAAAATACCAAGAATTTAAAACAATTATATAGCTTTATTTGTAGTTTTAATGACCACTATTGATTTATTTAGTAATATCAAAAATCAGTGAGATCTATGCGGTAAAAGTGCGGTAAACCGCGGAAATGAAATGCCCCCCCGTTACCACGGTAAAACTGCTACACGGCTCCCCATTACCGCGGTAAATGTGGAAATTGCTAATTCTGTTCCCCATTGCCGCGGTAATTACCGCAGTAAGACGGGAATTACCGCGGTAAAGCTTACCGTGTCACTCTCTACTGGTGATTTGTAATGCCAGAACATGTACATTCCAAACATCGTTAGTGATCTGAAAATTGCTGTAAACAATAAAAATAATTACCCCTGTAGTATCCCATTATCATAAAGTGAATCAAGGAAGACAAAAATGTACTTACATTTAACAGGTCGAGTCAGAGACCTGTTTCCCCTTGCATCCTGGCGAGATTGAAGTTTTATGAAAGGTTTCTAGTAATAAGACGAGTCCCGATTCTTGTACTATATATCCGAAAAGACGGCGCCTAGGTCATCGAAATCAGACGCCTAGAAAGAACATAATACATAAAAGAATATAACAGAGAAAGACACTAATCACAGCTAACTAGCATGCATATTATTTAAAATAAACGATGCATGTTAGTCCACGTTCGTTAAGCTGTCACCACATTTCCTATCACCGGATTTTTTCATCACTACATTATGGTTGTTCCAATAAGTTTACAATAATTAGACTATGCAAAAATGAAAATTTCCAGCATTGTGTTACTGGAATTACTTAATTACTGGAATGACCCAAATCTGGTGATAACAAAAATGTGGTGCTAGAAAATGTGGTGACAACTTGACTATATATCGTACTAGTTTAGTAGTTCTAATGGTTTTCAGTTTCTCGACTAGCGGTCCTGTATGCCGGTGCATTTTCGTTGGTTTATTGCATTAACTATAACTAAATCCTAATTGTCGACGGTCGGCGCACTATCGGAACAATCGGTGCATAGTAATTAACTGTTGGCGCACGCAGGCTACTATATCTGAATAATCAGCGCATAACGGAGCACAAAATAGTGACACCGTATATAAGAACCACACAATTAGGGTAAACATCAACAATAATAATTATTTGTTTCACGTACGGTATATAAAAAGTGGCTAAAGATATTAGATTATACTACTACTATTCCTGTACTACTATTCCTGAACTATAAGTGAATAATGTTTATTGATTATAACATTAACTCTATTCGATTATTGATTTGTGAGCAAAACGTAATTTCTAATCAATGATTTCTTTAAAATAATAAAAAACTTATTGTTAAAAATTCAAACTGCTCTCAAATTGAACACGGTCCAATCAGGATCTCGCTACGAGTCACGTGATAATGTTTATATTTGCCCATGATTTTCACTGATGAAGCCCACTTGGGACCCATACGACTTTTCTTAGAAATACACAGTAATTTTAGCCCATTGAAAAACGGCATAAAACTCAACTGGGTCCCGTCAAGAGTTTAACTCATTAGCCCATACCCACAAGCCCATTAAAAACACACATGGGCCCCATCCAGCCATGCTATCTGGGTAACATCAGAGTTAACAATGTATTCATCATCATCTACTCCTGTCATACTGTCGTCATCTACTCCTGTCATACTGTTATCAATACTGCCATTCTGCCATCTCTTGTCATCATGTTATCTACTCCTGTCATTTTATCATCTACTTTTGTCATTCTGTCATAAATTCTGTCATACTGTCATTAATGCTGTCATACTGTCACCAGTCCAGTCATAATGTCAAAAATCCTGGCATTTTGACATCTATTCTATCATACTATCATCCACATTGTAATACTGTCATCTATTCCTGTCAAACTGTCATCTACTCCTGTCATGCTGTCATCAATCCTGTAATACAGTCATCTACTCTGTCATACTATCATCAATCTTGTCACACTGTCATCAATCCTGTCATATAGTCATCTAGTCCTATCATACTGTCATCTACTCATGTCATGCTATTATCTACTCCTGTCATAGTGTCACCTACTTCTGCCATACTGTCACCAATCTTGTAATTCTCTCATCTACTCCTGTCACACTGTCATCACTCCTGTCATACTGTCATCTACTCCTGGCATACTATCATCTACTCCTGTCAGGCTGTCATCTACTCCTGTTATACTGCCGTAAATCCTGTCACACTGTCATCAGGCTGTTATACTGTCATCACTCCTGCCATACTATCATCTAGTCCTGTCACACTGTCATCTACTCTGTCATACTCTTATCTACTCCTGCCATACTGGCATCTACTGTGTCACATGGTCATCTGCTCCTGTCATTCTTTGATCGATTACTATGATAATGTCATAATGATCGGAAATATCATCGTCCGCCGACTCCCATTGTAACATGGTAACTTTTTGTGATAAACCATAATTTCAAGTTTCCATTAAGTCAAATAAAATTGACCTATTGATCAATGACTGCATGGATTCTGTGCGTCTTAACGCAGGGATTAAAGTCACAAAAGCTTAATATCTTACTTCCATCCAAAAAAGAAATATTTACAAAAGACACTCTGGGGTACAACTGTACCCCCCCCTTGGGCCATGAAAAGTTAAACGTAATGTCAAAGCTTCACGAAACAATGTAGACCAGAGAAATTCTTATCGCAGTCCGTATATTTGTATCCGTTTCCTTGATGTTTGTATATTGACCGCGTCGTAAAGGTCCTTTGCTTAAAGAATGTAGAAATCAAAGCATACTTCTTAAGATAAGGTAACCATGGATCAAACACCGTAAAATGCGCTATATATTTAGATTTGAGCTGACAGATTTTCAATCAGAGGGGAAGGGGACAGGGTAGAGGCGATTTAAGCAAAACTTCGACAATCGAGGGGGGTTTGGAAGACTCAAACAATGCTGAAGAGCGGGTCTTTGTTACCAAACAAATGTTGTCTGCATAAAATGCTGGGGATTAGTACCAAAACCCTTGATGAGCACAGCCCACGAAAAACACAATTATTACTAAAAAGACAACGTGCACTAAAAATGGATATATTTTTCATGTTACTATTACTCGTGTATGCATTGCCTATACTGCTAAAATGTATTTCCTCTTATGGTATATCAGGAATTATTAATGGCGTAATATGAAATAATTGATATTATAAATTCGTTGTAGATGGTAGGCCCATTTATTATACGATCCATATCACTTTTTTGATTAAAATATTCAGTGACAGGTCTCATAATTTCGACGTCTACGTGTATAAGCAATTCATACAAATCAAAATAAATGTTCTTTACATGATCACATTTAGAGTATATCATAGTTCAGCACGCTACTCAATGTGTGCGATCTGTGGTCTTAGTGGATATATGGAAATAAGCTCATATTGCGGTTCATACCTCACGAATTTCCGACAACATCCGAACCAATATATTTACATGTTTCAACAAAACCCGATGAGTTATTAGCCTGTAATCAAATTAACACTTCAAAGCATAATGGAATCTGTTTGTATAATCAATGTCCGGACGATTCATATCCGGACGTTTCATAGCCGGACGTCTCATATCCAATTTTTACTGTTAAGTCCAGACGTTTCATATCCAATTCTTACTGTTAAGGACGATTCATACCCGGACGATTCATATCCTGAAGATTTGTAACAATGTTTGACACGATATACAACAGAAGCTGTGTCTCAGACCAGATACTATGTCTTACCCTGCAACCATTGGCTACAACTCTGTGACCAAAATTCGTTTGATTTGCGAATCCGCTGTCATCGATGCCTCAAGTGAAAAGCTGTTCAGTAGCTGGACAAAATGCAATGACGTTCCAAATGTTCTTGCATTTATTGCAATTTCATTTCATATTGCTCTTTACTGTAAATTAAAGAAATAATGTTTTGAATATCTTTGTAATATGTTATTTACTGCGAATTGCATATAATGCATTTAATGAGAATTAAAGGAATGTTCAATTAAAAGTAAAAAACATAAAATATAAATAAAACAAATGCAAAATGAATATGAAACGTCCGGATATGAACCAACCGGATACGAATAGTCCGGATATGAATCGTCCGAATATGAATCGTCCTAGAATCTTATAATCATGATCTACTGTGGACTGGAAATTTCGGTTCTTTATTTTTAAATTTGATTCAAAGATTACAATGCACAGTAAACTAATTAATATTACATGAGTTTAGCAATTTTTGTGAGATATAAAGTTCTAAAAAAACAGTTCTTTGTATAAATGATGTTTACTCGTCAAAACACAAAGTCTAATTCACAACATGAGGCGAAACAGTTCATTACGCAACCATTAATAAACGTAAAATCTATGATCTCAAGTTTGAAAGTTGCTGTTTCCACGTTTATGCCAATTTCAAAAGTAAAGACTGCATGCTCAGGGTAATGTTATCATCTTTATGCACATGCACAGCGCGTAATTCCAAACAGTGAAGAATCTGCGCGAATGTGCACTGCATCTACAGAAGAACCAAATATTGGTCCAGCATATATGCGAAATCATTGTTGATTGATGTTGTTTTGTATGTGTAGGCCTTTTATGAAGAAGTATTGATCGATTTTTCAATATCAAATATCGACGAAATATCCGATATTTGGAACCGGAATATCTATACTATTTTGAGAAAGCTATCTAGAAATCAGTACTTATTGGAAAAGGTAAGCGGGGCTTGATTCAAGTCAAATAGTGTCGCTGATACAGAGGTACTTGAAAGAAATTAAAAGAAACTGGAGAGATGAGCGGTTACAACCACCCGGCCAGTCAGATTGAGTTGGAAGACCACAAATGAGATGAATGTAATGAATGTAATGAATGAACAAATTAATGAATGAATGAACGCAATTAGTAAAACGAATTAATCTTTGGTTGTTTGCTAAAAGTGTTGTCCACGTTGAAAGAATGCGATGTAAAGTAAGAAAATACTAAGCAACGTTACGCTCGTTGGGAATAGATGTTGCTGTGGCATTGACGTCACAATTTTACTACTAAATTTGCGCTCATGAGCAAAGGGCCTATGCAGTCTAGTGTCGAGAGCATCCGCCGCGAATGCAGAAGATCGGGGTTAGATACCTGGTTCAAGCTTCAAGTCTAGCGCCTACTTGTAACATGGGCTCAAAACAATTACATCATTAACCCAATCAAGATATTGGTTTGTGGACACCGGTGCAGCATTGGTGACTTGTACAATTTGTGTACTGAAATAATTAGCTGACCTTAATCTCTCTTTGCAAAGTAAGTAGCAATACTATATTTATCGAAGTTATCATGTCGCTCTTCTACAGAACTACAGCATAGTTCTTTCCAAAGATTAGTGAATCCTCGAGATTCAAGCTTATTTGACAACAGAACAAATGTTTCCATGTCACGGGTTAAAGTCGATTTCGATGTGTTACTTGAATCATAATAAAATGTTCTATCAAGTTATAGAATGACAAGGTAAGAAAAGGGAAAGGAAGAGTGGAGAAGTCGAAGTCGCGCTGAAGAAAAACCCATTTAGATCGTTACTGTGTTCACGTTCCTGAAAGTTTAACGTCTACTAGAGCTTAATAAAAACGGGCACAACTACTTATGTGGTTCATATATTTAGAACTAAATTTCAAGTTTAGGAACCCCGGAAAAATCTCGCGCGAACTATTAATTTTGAGTTGAGTTGAGATGCTATTAGGTTGGAATGATCGCAGGTGTTGTCTCTAGTTGCGCACGACAATTTCTGAGCAGATGCTAAGCATCCGTTTTGATTGAAATTCTGAAGATAATTTATTATGTTACTACGCGACGTAATAAGTACATGTAGCATTGAAATAAAAATGGGCTGGAAATAGGAGTCACATTTTGCAAACAATTGAAAGATTTCTCACATGTTTTTCCAAAGACATCAAATGTTATTCAAGAAATGATACGATAAAAATGCATCAGAGCATCGACAACATGTCTACACATATTGAATGAGATGCTCATGAGCAACAGGGCAAAGTTCCCATAGATGACGTTCTTCTTCCTGCAGGGACATTTCATTATCTCACAGCGGTTTTGAAGATTAATTCAATCTAATGAATAGCCACGCTGCTGCATACGTATAAGCTAGTGTATCGTGCAAAGACTTGAAATAACTTTTGGGTATTTTCATGATTGGATATAGAACTAAAATTTGGGACTAGATCTTGTGAAACTGGATTGAAATATCATCACGTTTAACATTACTCACTGTATCCAATGACAAAGGACGTCATGGCCAGAAGACTCAGCAAAACGGCGATTCTTTTGCATACCATATTGAATGTTGACTCTAGTATCACTTCGATTAACACTGTAAAGTCTGCACACGTTTTGCTGTTTGCGGTACGGGTTAAATAGCATTTCGTTCGATGCATATATTGCAAAATAATCAGAACGTGAGGGTTTAAAATGCATTTCCTATTAAATATTTGTCACGTGTTCAACAGAATATCGGCGTTCGTGCACCGGAACATATGGCCATTATTATAGTTCAATTAGAGAAACGAAGGGTGTCTATAATTATAGCCCTGAAGGTTGAAGCACGGCTATAAACGCACCCAATTACAGCATTGGAAATATATTAAAGTTTTGATTTCGCGTAATATTAATATCAATGATGCATTATATAATTTGACATTATAGATCAAGGATAAAGCAGAGTTATGATTCCATGTAAATCTTCTATAAGTATCGGGATAAATAATATAAATAAATAAACACCCAAATATTAAAATATATATATAAGCTTATATAAATAGGCCTATGTACAAACATATATAAATAATAAATATTCATATGTATGAATAGGACATAAGTTGTGCCAACGGCCTCGATTATGTCATGATGACACTGACACAGTGCATTATTACAGATTGGATAAAAGTATTAATTAGCGTACAATCATACGATGTTATAAACTCCTCAGTTTATAAATCGAGTTAATTATTTTAAGCAAGGTCGCTTGCAGCATAATGCATGCCGCATAAAGCATATTGTTTATAAAAAATAAATATTTGTAAAATTTTATTTATATTTATGTATAATTATATGTTTTATCTTTATTTATTTATATTTTTTATTTATATTTTTAAAATGAATATTTATTGAAAATAATTTTAAAAAACATTAAGAATGCAGCATAGAGCATAAAGTTAACACTGCATTGATGCTGACGACATTGCCTGAGTAAATTTCTTTATTTCAACGAAGTTATATGGCACTCATGTATAAACAGACCATGCGTCAGGCGCTTATACCATCACGATTACAATGCATGGTTCACAAATATCATCAAATCAAATGTCTTATTAAAGATAACATATAATTGGTCTTGATGATTCTTGGACCTATATGATTAAAGCGCTTTAATCGCCAAAGTCTTAATTTTTAAGAAGAGACCATGAATATAGTTGAGTAATTGGTTATTATTGACTGGATATTGACTTCGCTTTGTAACGGCTTACTACTACAAGGCGAAAATAAATGTACTCAATATGTAGTCATAATAGCCTTCGATTGATTCTGCTCAACGGCATACCGTTTTTTCAGTGTATTCAAGCTAATTGACAGGTGTTTTATTTATTTATTTATCCATTAAGAATATATTATCTTACTCGTCAAACATATTTGAACGATTGCATATAATAATAGTGAATTCGTGACACCGTACGAAATTGGTGCATTACCGCCTTCCAACACTAGATTGATTATAGACTGTTACATTCTACATAGCCGGGGGAGAGGCATTCCATTTCCAACCGT
>JAQFYQ010004089.1:0-10153 GCA_034694885.1 Buchholzia appendiculata | reverse complement strand
ATAACTATTGTATTATTTCAACCACTTTCGTTGAATAATGTTATACCTGGATATTATTTGTATATCTAATGCTGTTATTATTTGTTTCTGTTTGTTTTGTTTTCGTTCTCGTTCTCTGTACTGTTTGAATCTCTGTTTTTTGCGTAATAAAGATCATATAGTACTGTAACATTAACTGGCCTAGTGGATCGGTGGTTATGTCATGCGTAGTAATACGTAAGACAAATAACCATCGCCAGGAACTGTCTTCGGACTGAGCACTGTCATCATCATATATTAACGATGCTCACTCGTGAATGTTGATATTTACAGTGAATCAACCAATCCTTCCGACGTCAACGCTGCATATGACGCCTTAAAATCTGCACTGCGCACGCCATCGCCACCAGGGCCACAAAACGCTGCTGCCCCTGCGGGCCCCGCGAATCCCCCACGCGATCTACCCGCTGAAAGGCTCGCCGACGGACCGACTACACGTGATGACGTTACTTCCGCCCCTGGGCTCCCGAGGGCGCCAGTATTCATAGATCGCCGGGCTGATACAGGGCCTTCACAGCCGCTCAATGGGCCTGCCGAGTCGATGGGAATCCACCCTGCGCCACCGTTTCTAGAAGACACCATCGAGTACGATCACGAGAAGAAGAAGTTTCTCGCTCGTGCCAAGCAGCAATGGCCTTTAGCACCGACTCAGTTCCATATCGAGCCGACTGATCATCCTTCAGGTAAGTTCAGTCATAGCACTGAGCCGACTGAACAACCTTCAGGGAAGTTCAGTCACAACACCGAGACGATTGTCTACCGGCATCTGCCGAACATGCCACAACCGATCACACCGGTCGCGCCCGTTGCGCCCGTCGCTCCGCTCTTCAACGTTGTCAACATAGCCGCTCCACGAGCGGATCTCCCCAAGCCATCCATTCTGGAGCTGAATGAGCCTGAGCTGAATGGAAGGATCATAGGTGACGCCACTTGCGTATGTCTGTGCTGGGAGGAGCCTAGTGACGTCACAGTACCCACTAGGGTCAAGGTTGCAGCCACACCGCTGCCCTACATGGTGCCGTACGGCGCCCTGCCGCACGAAAGTTCGTTCGCTAATTTCAACGTGAGCCGGATACCGGCCGAGCCGTGGGTCTGGCGACCGGCCAGGGAGTACCGTGTGAACAGTAAACCCATGGATGAGTTCCAGCTGGAATCAGCGAGGGAAAGAAGGATCGATGAGATGATCGCGAAACACTCGCCGAACAGTCAGGGCCAACAAGGAAGCAGACATGGGGACTCGGAGGAGATCCCACTACATCTCATCAAGATACTCACCAGCTTGGATGATTCAGAGGATAATTTCAACAGAAAAAGTAGGACATTCTAATTATAATTATATAATAGTAATTAGTTTCATCACTGTAGATGAATGAACATCTAATAATAATTAATGATTTACAATATTAATAATGTATTTACATTCATGCGTGAATTATTAGATAGATCAATCGAAGCTAAGACAGAGTAAGAATGATTATGAAGAAAAAAATAAAGAAAACACATAGTAGAAACCATTAAAGCAGGTTGTATGAATGAGAACCACTAACTTCGGGTTAGTCTATATGCTGCGCTATTTCTTTGAATTCAGTTGCATGCAGAGAATCTCGATATGTCGTTATTTCTGTAGCTGCTAACTGACCCTTATTCATCCCGCTACGGACGATTGTAAATTGGTATAGTTAGGAAACACAACTGCCTGGTTTTCTGTCGAAGAAAAAAGTATGATTTATGCTGACTTACCCTTGACGCATTGGCGCAGAATTTTATTTATGACAATTTAGAAAGCAGCTTATCTGTTGATGTGCATGTATTTAATGAGAACGAAAACTCACAGCTGGAGGCTTAATTGTAAGTGTTTAATACAAATAAGTTTTGTCTCAATCTGACTCTTCTTTCAGACAGATAAATAATGCTGATTGTGGGATCTGATATAGTTATTAAAATGTCCGAGTTAATTTCTTTGCGGATAGTTATGAACTTATGATATGATTTATTCAATCTGCAATTTAGTATGCAAAATTGTTTCCTGCAGAATGTGCCGAATTGTACTTCTTACGTATTAATCCTACGCAGAGTATTAGAAGTCGTGTAACTATAATCCCAAATGCAGAAATAAGCTGTATTATTTAATGCATATTTAAAATTAATTTCAAACTTTAATTCATAATATTACTATGCTGTTTTTGCATATTATTTTACTATAAAATATCTCAATACTGTTTGTTTATTAGAGAAATTTTTTGCCGACTCCTCTTTCTACGATGATCCCGAGCACAAGTATCCAACGATTGAAGAGCAGATCAAGATGGCGCGCAAGGTTGCTCTATCCTTGACCGCACCCGTGAATGTCACCGCCAGAGGGCAGCGCATGTTCATGAACCGTCAGGAACGGTCAAAGCAGTGGAACATCGACAACCCGGCGTATCATCGTGACACCCGGAGCGAAGATCTATACTACAATCCCACTCCGTGGAAAGCGGGACCGAAAAAGCGAAATCTCGCACCCGTTTCTATGGAAACGAAACTGGAAGTTTTGCCTCTTGAAGTTCCGGAGATTTTCCGAAGAAACGAGTTCCGATCTAAAATCCGCGATGTAAGGTATCCGAGAAAGTGGGACGCGGGGAAGTCCAGAGAGAAAGGTCAGCGTCCTCAGACCGCCATGGGTTCTCGGGTCACCTTCGGTCTCTCCGACGAGTTGGTGAGAAAGCAGGGCAAGGCAAGTGCGCTGTTCAAGAAGCGTCGAGCCAAATCTGAGGAACCCGAGGAGAAACCGCCGTCGTTTCTCAAACAGAAACCAACCGGAAGTCAATTCAGCATGAATCGGCCACTGAAGAACTGGCTCGTACAAGTTGAACCGATCTATACCGAGCCTCAGCCTCCGTGCAAGTTAAAGGAGATGATCGCTGAGTATGAGGTCAAGAGTCCGTGGTATTGTGGCATGCAACGTTCAACTTCATTACTTGTGTCGAGCGGAAGTACAAACGGGCCTCGAAGTGTTGAGACAAAGGCTTGGGCTGTTCAACGATCAGCTGAACCTGAACCGACTAATCACAAACGTCCTCAAAAAGGTTAGTAATTAGCTATCTAACTTTGGAAATAATTCAATTTGTTACACATTGGTACATCGAGAAATTCGTAGCAGATAAAAATAAAAATTTGACAAATTATGTTCAGTTGGCTGTCTATCATCATCACAATAATTTTCGTTGTAGTCATCGTTGTTGATATCGTCATCGTCATCATCATCGTCATCATCATCGTCATCATCATCGTCATCATCATCTTCATCGTCATCATCATCGTCATCTGCATCAATATAATCATCATCATCAACAACAACAAAAACAACATCATCAGTATTGTTTTACAGAAATAATTTCAAATAACATTATCTTTGTTCAAAGTGCACGCAATTCATAATAAAAAATTAAATTTTTTGAATATTTTACGAGTATAATGTTAGTAACAAATAAGATAATACTAATATGTAACGTGATTTTATCGTCATGTTTTTTTTCTGCCAGATGGAGTTAACCAATCACAGTGGACGTTACAACTGAAGGGTACTAGCTATGGACCAGTAGGCTTCAAAGCGCCTCAGAATTACGGATCTGTAACAGAAGAGAACTTTGTACCGTCTCCGGTGAGAGAGAATGGGAATGTTGGATCGGTTCCAGAATTGAGTGAAGTCAACGGCCCTGCAGGCGATGGCGGAGAGACAGATTTTTAGATAACATTCTTGTACAAAATGTTGTTAATATTTAAACTGCTTCTTAATTGAATTTCAGTGCACTATGGCTTCTAGCAAAGATTTTCAGCGGATGTGATTGAATGTTTTCATGATTGACCCTGAAATATCACCTGCGATGTAAATTACTTTACTATTCTCCCAACTTCCGTAAAACTCTGGCTGATTGTCTTGTTGGGTATTTCATTTCATTTTATTTTGTTTTATTTTTCCATCTATACTGCCGCGATCCGTGTGAGTCTTGTGTATATTTGCTGATTTTCTGCTTTGGAACAAATGTCTTGGACCTCTTGGTGTAGTTATTTAACGAAGTGATTCAACAGTATTTAAAATAATTGTTTTAAATAGGCAGATAATATAATGTACTAATTTAAATTACAACGTGATTTAAGTGAAGCAAGCATGTTCAAATGTATTTTAAAGATAATTCACAATTTTTATTATTATATTAATATTGTTATTGTAATTACAAACATACAAATTTATAACTGGTACTTAGAATTTACTTTAAAAGTGTAAACTGCAGAGACAAGTTTGTTGGTATAACCAAATCACGTGTTGATTTACTTTAACTACGAGTGTATATAATTGATCAATTTCTGACTTGAAAGTTTATGTGTTTAAAATAACAGATTTACATTTATAAAATTAAAATTAAATGAGTCGATAAGTGAATAAATAAACGAATAAGTAATTTACAATACAAACAAGCAATATTAAGCAGTATCAACAATATATACAGGAAATGTTGCAGCGTTGCTACGCTGGACTACATTGAGAACGACGAATATGCTAATTGTTGCCTAACTGTTTGACGGTTTGACATCATCTTTAATACGTATACAAACTTAGCTTGATAACCTAGATGTTGCCCCATGTGTAGTGACCAATTTTGAGTCTTTTATTCGTGCACTAAGTTAAACAGCTAGATAGCACATTAAGTATCCATTTGTGCACGAAGTTAAACAGATAACATAGAAAGTCTTCACTTGTGCACTAAGTTAAACAGCTAAATAAATGCGCTTCTTGTGAAGAAGATAGGCGACGACTGTCCACAGTGATGTGCCCCACAGATGCATTGCCAGCAGCGTAGCGTGTGATTGTGGAACTTGCCACGAGACGGGAAAATATGAATGAAATACTTCGTGACAGACGTAAATCAGAATTGAATTCATTCCTAAGCATCAAACAACAAAATTCTGTCTTGATTTCATAACTATGAAGTGCAGACGTAACGTAACTGACCGGTAGACTTACATTGATAATTACAGCTTTCAACGTGTGTTAAGTGCTTAATCAATACCATCACTCGGTAAAAACTAGCCAACAGGTCTCTGAATTCTCAAAATCAAGTCAAAGACCTCAAACGAGCTAAGTTAAATTTCTCTAGGAAGCAAGAGATCATTTACACAAAATTTCTAAGTTAAGATCCAGAAAATCCTTATACAGAAAAAGCTGCACATTTACTAACTTAATTATGTGGTCTGGTCATCTTTATAGAAATGAGGTAACTCTATTGAAACACTCTACTAACAGTTTTCACCGTTCATGGAACCATGACCGTAGCTACTTTGATTGGGATTCGCTAGAATTGACAGCAGTAACAGAATTAAATACGACAAGTTAAAATTACATCGATATCAAAATTATGTGGAAAATTAACCTAAATTAAAAGATCAAAAATATAATTACAGTAATTAAATTTTTGCGTTATTAGGTGTGATTAATTTTGCTACATTATTATCACTCCGAAAGACTTAGCAGGATCTATATAGTAATTAAAACTGCCAGTGTTTAATTATTTTTCAATCGACTTATAACAATTCTCCACAAGTATAAAACTGAGCTGTTGTTGGTTATCGTGTGCTCAAGTGTGAGTGAAGTGAGACAGCCATTCCAACGATTTAGTGCCTGCCTCGTGCAGTGCCTGCAGACCACCGTCGAGCCTTGTTAACGGGCAAGAACCGACGATGTATGAAAATTAATAGTCTAACTTATAGTGTAGCGGAGTCAAATAATTTTTCTGAATTATAACTATATTGGTTAAGTAATTAACGAATTGGAAGTCAATTTCTGATTCATTAACTTCCAGATATCGGACAAGAACGGACAGAACTTTCATATTTATAACATAATGCAATACAGATTGGTGAATTAAATAGAATGTAAGAACGATATTCACAAATTATGTTAAGAATACTTTGCAGACAACCTAGGATGTCAAGTGAGCAAAAAATAATAATTTAGACTGGCGACATAATGGAATTTACATCTTATATAATAATATTTGTGCTTTAGAGATGTAAGTCTGGTTTTATTTCTTGCATAGAGAAGATCTCTCGTCTCAATAAATGACTCACCTGGAAAAATAAATGGCGCTCCGCTCCATAAATGAAAGACATCTATTATCAGAAAGAAAATTGCAACAACGCAAAACGCCATCGATGCCATTGCCAGAACATAAGAAACGGACCTAAAACAAATAGCATGGATTAGCATAACAAGACAGACAAATTAACAAAAATCAAAATTTTAAACGTTGGTTGAGAAACGAACAAATTATAAAATCTAATTTAATCTGCAAACAAAATAGTTGCAATTAATAATTATGAAAACACTTAGCAAAGGACGGAATGATAGACTTTTTTGATGTGAAAAGTTATTTGACAAATTTAAACGACGAAGTAAATTAACTCCTGCTGGACAGAGATTGAATGTTTGACAAAACAATTATTTTAACCCTACAACTATCGTTTCAAATTTGTCTGTTTGTTTTATTGGCAAAATTTAAAAAAAAATTGATTATAACAATTTGATGGCAACAGATATGAACAATTTCCAATTGCTTTATTTGTTTTGCTGCCTATAAAAGATAATACCGGAATAGATAGAGAGCTTAAAAGATTTAAAGTGACAGATCAGCTGTTATAAAGCAACTAGAAATATTTTTAAAACATAATTTTTAAACTTGTAAAACTTTAATCGTCCAAACGCGATCTAATCATATATGCACAATTTTGTTTACAGATAATAGACAGTTTTGGGATTAAACTCTATAGTGTTTTATATCCCTGACTAATCCACTTCCGGTTTGCTATAAAGCCTAAAATAGCATTGAATTTCACACAAACTTCAAGTTTTTTAACGATTTAAGATATACGCCGTGCTGATAATAATTTGATCGTTTGCTATGCGTTTGCGTGAAATAAATTGAGCTTCTTAACAAATATTTTTATTTGAGGGGAAAATCTGAAACATTAATGCGCATTTCATAGGCATTTTACAATGTCCTGGAGGCTTTTCTCCACCCGCAGTAATTTAATCAGAGAGATAAAAACACTATAGAGCATAATTCCAAAACGGTCAATATTAAGCGGAAACATTTTCGCAAAGAAGTTAGCAAATAGCCTAAGTATTAATTATTCTTATTGAAAAGAAAAACATTGGATTTTAGTACTTTACAAACCATAGATTTTTATTTAGAGGTATCAGTCCATCGTTTTGCGAGAATCCACACAGAATCCCGCCCATCACACCCTAAATCAGTCAAACATATATCAAACTTCAAAATAATTAAAGTTAGAGCAACATTCTATGGAGCTAAACTAATGAAAAAGTAGACAATCATTTTGAAGACCAACACTAAAGATTTAATTCAGAATTCATCTTCAAGAAGACAACAAACTTAAATTAATTCATGCACAATGCAATTCCTGCATGAAGGTAAATTCATGCAGGTGTTACACTATTTATTTATATTTGTATTTATATTACTCGTACATCGCATGCATGTGTTACACTACTCTACGTGAAGCGGTCACTGTGTGACAGTGACAATGTCTGCTATTTCATGTAGTGACTGTTTCATATGACAGAAACACCTTGTCTACACATTGGAATGCACTTAAGCAATATCTGTTGTAATACCAGCCCAATTCAAAGCAATTGAATAGTTACATTACAATATCAAACTGCTTCCAATATAGAAGAAGCTATGAAGCATGGAATACAACTAACAATCAAGAACAATCAGAAGCATTTATCTAAATAAGCTCAGATAGCTTTGTTTGGCGATTTACTTCTTGCGAAACACTATATTAAATTAACAACATCCGAAGCTGTTCAAAGCATATCTAACAGAACTGTTTGAGAAAGGAAAAAGTTCTTCTCAACCGTATTAGAGTAAGGGATAAACCATGATAGCTGAAAGCTGGCTTCTGCTGTCAGGTCACAACCATCGTCAAACATTATTGTATAAAATAAAGCAAGGTAAGCTGCATAATTTTTTAATTCGACATATGCACAATCACCTTAACAAAATTAAGTTGCTGTATAATTATGTTGTAAAAAGGCAACTGAAAAGTTAGCATTATATTCCAGATAAATATTCTATTTCGAAATAAGACTGGAACTTGTATTTTACAATTAAAATCCCTTAAATTAAAAATAAATCATTATGTTAGAGTTCTTTTCATATGTCTTTTATTCTCCCAAAGGTTTATCTGTTAGATCTGTTAGATGACGGAGTGTCAATAGACCTATTTGGGTACACACTCTACTCGATAATAGCTCCATGATTAAACTGCTTCCGGTAGGCAGAAAAACCTCTTAGACAGTAGGCCTATAGAATACCTATAAATTGTGCACTAACGCTTCAAATTTCGCCCCAAAATAAAAATATTCACAGAGAAGCTAAAATCATTGCACGCAATCGCATACTAGACAAACAATCTATTTTCGACACGGCATATATATTTGAGTTTTAATATACATGAAGCTAGTGTGCGATTCATTGCTATTTTTCACTGTCTATCAGACTTTTTTGTAACCGGAAGTAGTTTAATCATAGAGCTATTAACGGGTAGATTATGCAACCCAAAACGGTCCATTATTAGAAATTTGACTGTAATTCAGTGGTTTACCTACCAAAGCCAGCGACCACAGCAGCCAACGCAAAACTCGGTGCTTCCAATTTCGATACATCAGAATTTTTCCTGCCTACAAGCAAATAAAAAATTACTTTTCTCCATTTTGTTTCCAATCAATAGAATGATCGTTAGACAAAATTATGATGGGACTTGTCGGGGGTTAAGGGAGGGGGGTCGATTAACCTGGCCGCCTGGCGGATGGCATGGCCTTCATATCCTTTCAAAAAGTCCCGATTTTATTTTAGGTTCAGTTTTACCTCATTGCCACCCCCCCCCAACCCCCACACGTCCGATCCTTCACATGTTTTCACAAATTCCACACTGGACTAAATTATACGCCACATTTTAACAGTAATTTAGGGAAAATTGACATGCCTTCAATGTAATATATAGTAAGGCACTGTATTTCTAATATCTGGCATTATTGCATAGTGTTGCATTTTCTGATATTGTGAAGCACTAAATCGACAAGTTCGACCAAACTCGAACAAATCTGAGGAGTCCACACCGGGAATCGAACCCAGATATCCCGCTCACGCGTCTGGCGCTAAACCACAAGATTACACCTCCTCTCCATGCATTTGACTTTGAATCCAATACTTACTGAATTGTGATTGGATTCTAACATCTAGTCCGCACCATCACAATATTGTAAACATCATTGTTGCAAGTAACAATTAATACATCGTTTAAACGGTATTAAAAGAAATCACATCGTTATTGCATGCTCAGGTGAAGCTACAGTAAGTCAACCTATCCAAAGCCTCAGTGATTGCCTCATTCAGGCCACCGTCGAGCCTCGGGCAGTCATCGAAGTTAAGCCGTCAGTGCACAATACTAAATACTTCATTATACTTGGATGTTGAGTATGACAAAATTTATGTCCACATACTACAAAATAAAGTAATTATTGCTGACGCCATCACTGTCATCAACGTCTTCGTCGTCTTCGTCATCTTTGTCATCACCATGATCTATATACTAACGAATTGATTTAAAGTATCAAGCATTAGATTAGTTTCAACTACATCAAATTTTAAACTGTTTCACCTTTTCTAAAGGGGATTGGTCATTTATTCATATATATTAATGTATTTTCAGTTTGGGCTTTCTTTTATGTTTCAGTAAAAATTTAGATGATGATGTATAATCAAAGTCAACGAAAAAAACACAGTAACGCTATTGTACAAACTCAGTAGATCAAACAACTATGATAATAGATAGCAACAGTTCAGTATTATTTATTCAGAGAAACTATTTTCAGTAACAACATCAAAATATGTCACATAACTTTGTTATTGGCAGTTAATCAACAATTAAAAGTGAAGCTCTAACTGACCTGTAATCCGAGAAAGCAGATTAGTATGGAGGTCAGAGTTCCCAGTGCACCCTCGGGATCATGCGGCACTTCTGTGTGATATATTTCCTAGATTCGTTT
>JAQFYQ010004088.1:0-10155 GCA_034694885.1 Buchholzia appendiculata | reverse complement strand
GAGAGAGAGAGAGAGAGAGAGAGAGAGAGAGAACTGATGAGTGCGCGCATGAGAGATGTGTATGCTCGAAGAAACTTTGGTCACACAGATTCGTGCTCATGTGATCTAGTGGATCGGTGGTATATGTCAAGCGTAGTATGACATAAGACAAGTAACCATCATCAGGACCCAACTTCTGGCAGAACATTATCATCATCAAACATAAGAATAAGCATGTATGGTAGCATGGTATACCAGCTGTTGCATTACAAGAATATTCGTTGAATAAGGAGATGCTAAATAGCGTATTGTGAATATACGCATAATGAATATGCGAGAACCTTGGAAAGTGTATTCAGAAGTCATTACATCGATATTGTGACTAGTTTACACACCACTGCCACTAGATAATTGCCACAACAGAGTTTGTTCATTATTATCTACATAAAGAAAAATTCGACCCTTGTTATTCGGTACTAGCTGAATAATCCGGCTTCGCCCAATTATCCCCCGCCCACCGCCCACCAGCCAGAATCCGCGCCGCCCCGCCCGCATTCTATTGCATTTTCCCGCCGACCGGCTTCGCCCAATTTCTATCCATTCGTTAGATGTCGAAGTTGTTGCACATAAAGTGGGGTGACAATTGGAAAGGATTAGTATTTTTGGATCTCGAACCACCTGTGTTTTTCCTCTGCCGTTAAAGAGTATTCGTGTCAAATTTGGGAGCAATCGGTCCAGTGTAGAATTTTTTTTGGAGAATATTATCAACGTATACATAGTCTGTTACAAACATACTTTTCTTTTTACTAGATAATCCAGTTTCATACAAACCACGAGGGCATCGGATCCGTCCTTGGTAAGCGATGTTGGGAACCTGATGTCCCTCGTGATCATCTTCACAATCACTTGGTCACTGTTCATCTTCGCGGTTCAGTTCACTTCCTCCAAAGAGCCACGTGGTTGGTCTTATACGTCTACTTGTCACAGATTAAAATCTAACCGTTAAATAATGGATGTTAATTACTTTTCTATCGTTTCTTTAATTTATTGGTAATGTCAAAGTTTTTATTCATCTCCTATGCATAAAGTGCCAACGTATTGTTGTGAACATTTTAGACAGGGCTGGTGAGATTTGGATAGTAACCTATCTGTACACACTTGCATTGCGCAAATAAATAAATTTTATGGAAATCAAACACGAATGTAAACAACGTTCTAACTTTTCGATCTGTACAGTATTATACACATTAAAATATTACAAAGTACGCCAGCTACTAAACAATTACATTAAGCTATTTAGTGATATCTCCTCAAGTAACATCATCTAGTAGTGTCCAACACTTCATAACGCAGCAGGTTATATTCAGCGACCCTTGATAAATCGTTTGTATGCACGACTATATAATAATTAAAAGTAGAGTACGCCTTCCTTGCACTTTGTCCTCTCGCACAGCGTTAATTAGTCTTGTCTGTCTCGACTCTCGAGACCGCGTAAAATATTGTGGGTATTATTGCTGCAATTAGCATGCGCCTTGACCATATATTAGGCTGTTCAGAATAATAGTGAAAGTATTTTCATATAGGAGACGGGATTCCTATTAGGCTTAATCGGTGTAGGCTATTGTTTGTATATGGGTCCAAATATTGAAATTATGAAGGGGGGTCAGGAATTGCTGTAGAGGAGCTGCAGGACCCCGGTCTCCCTTACTTTCACGCCAGTGGCCTTCACTCCAAGCACTATTACTATATCATTCAAGTTCGTTGGGACCCAAGTCTACAATTCATTCTTCATTGTATATTTGGGATCATCAATTTTTGAAGAAGCAGTAATTTACTATACCTAATTTGAAATTTTCTCTCTTCTAAATCGCACGCCGTCATGCATAAGTTGAGAAAAAGCTGTGGAACTGACTGGGGCAGACAAGAAATGAAGCTTTCTTTAAATCCGGACCGATAATATCATAGTTCGAGATAGGAATTTATCCCTGGCTGGTTTCGGTTTGTTTGTTTATCTGAAGAGTGTAGTTCTGAAACCGTTACAATATCCTGGTCTAAAACAAGATCAGCAGCTGGTTTAATTTTTTCTGGAGTGAATAGTTTTATCTGAACATTTTGTTCTTGATTGAATCTCAATATCTTTTTTGATATGTTGTCGATCGTGCAGCTGAATGTGTCGTACTTGGACCCTCGATGAGCTGTCGTCATCGTCACTTGGGTGACGGTGACGATAAAGTTGCTGTCAAAGTTTACATAGTACAAAGCAGGTATATCATATTGTAATGTTATGATCGCGTCATTAGAGAGAAAAGTAAAAATTCAAAGAAAAGCGAGAAAGGGAAAAAAAATCAAAGAAACAACTTGAAAATCGTATTCAGTTGCTAAATCACGATGGTAGTTTTAGGCTCTTGTGTTCGGATGTTTCGACTAATTAAGAAATCGGTCACCTGTTTCATATTGAGTGCGTGTGTGTGTGTGCGTGCGCGTGCGTGTGTGCGTGCGTGTGTGTGTGTGTGCGGTGCGGGGGGTCAGTATATGTCTCGACGCTTTACTTTGATCCCACCTACAGACAGTGCTCGAAGTATCGAATAATTAGTGGGAGGGTCGTCGGGAACATTTAAGTTTGTGAAAACAGTGTTGGTGCTTGTGCCAGTTTGTGATAATTTTCATCAAAAATTTTAATACGTTTTAAAAGAAAATATGAGCTAGGGATGTTGAAATCGACCCCCAGAGGGTCGAACACATATTGAATGGCGGGGGGGGGAGTGAAAATCTTAACTGGAACTCCAAACCTCCAGTTGACGATGTTTAACCACTCCATCAATTAGAGTACTGCGGTATTTTGCGGTATTTCCTTTTAGGGTATACGACATGATAAACATGGCATGATAACATTAAAATATCGCACACTGCAGGATATAATTTACGATTTTCTGCAGTTACGAGCTGACCCGGTAAATAGATTTGTAAACAAAGCACAGTCATACGATTAACATGTGTACAGATAACACCCACTGATCACATGACGTGTCATGTGATACATCGATGTGCACTTTGGCGTAGCCTACACTTGTCAATTATTAGCCGCATGGAACCTACATTAATGAACCAATTAGCAATGATAATGAAAGAGAGACAAATGTAACAACTCTTTGCACCGATAAGCATCTCCTCATTACTAGCATGGATGAATGACTGAATCAAGGTTTAGAATGGATGCTGATAAGCGTTAATGCCACAGATCACCTGGGGATATGAGATGACACAAAAATGGTATCTTGTTCGCCGTTGCCTTCCTGGAGTTTCTGGAAAATCTCTGGACATTGACGGATTAAGCCTTAATCAACGCCACACCCACAATTTGGTGGATTATTTTTTACATATTTTTCAATGTGTATGTTTTTGGAGGGCTAGGTAGCACAAGCGTCAAAATGTCGGTGTTTATATTTTGCTTGACCGATCCTTGAACCCCAGACACTTGTTGCACTTGTTATCAGCTTGCTCTTTTTCTTGTAGGCTATCACTTGTAAGCCATCACTTGTATACATCTGATAGGCCTATAATTGATAAGTTATAACTTATAACTTATAAGTGATAGCTTACTGTATAAGCTATCACTTATAGGTCATAACTTGTAGGCTATCACTTGTAAGCTATCACTTGTATAGGCTGTCACTTGTAGGCCATAGCCGCCATAACTTTGTAGGCTATCACTTGCAAGCTATTAATTGTAAGCTATCACTTGTAGGCTATCATTTGTACGCTATCACTTGTATGCTATCGCTTGTAGCTATCACTTGTAGGCTATCACTTGTAGGCTATCACTTGTAAGCTATAACTTGTAAGCTATCACTTGTAAGATATCACTTGTAGGCTTTCACTTATAGCCTATCTCTTGTAAGCTATCACTTATAGGCTATCACTTGTAGGCTATCACTTGTAGGCTATCACTTGTAGGCTATCATTTATAGGCTATCACTTATATGCTATCACTTGTACGCTATCACTTGTATGCTGTCGTTTGTAGGCTATCACTTGTATGCTATCGTTTGTAAGCTATCACTTGTATGCTATCGTTTGTAGGCTTTCGTTTGCAGGGTATCACTAGCATATGACCATAGGATATCAATTGCTAGATCACTTGTAGGATACCACTTGTTAACAATCACCTGCAGACTTTCACTTCTATGTTATCAGTTGTATTCACTTGTAGTTAACTTATACGATATTTCACTTATCAGTTGAGGGCTATCACTTAAAGGCTATTAGTTGCAGGCTATTACTCCTATAATATGGTATGAGTTGTAGACTACAACTTATAGGCTATTACTTGTATGCTAACAGTTGAAGGCTATCACTTACACAGCCTATATATCGGTCTAAGCACTATATATTTAAATCATTGATCATAAATAATTTATGATCCCATCATCTCTTTACACTTGTATAATTGTGTGTATCTGTGTGTCTGTGTGTTTGTGCGCGTGTCTATGTGTGCACTGCTCGCTGATATTTTTGTTACACGTCAAGTAATTACGCGTGCACTATACTTAACTACCTACTGCAGTAGAACTATGAAAGGTGTTGTTCAGCGAAGCGTGACGGAATAACGTCACCACTGACGCATCGCTTCGCTGCGTTCAGCCAGTGTGTGTGTGACAGCGTGCGTGCGTGGCTGCAGCTCACACCCTTCAAACAATCAAACGCACAGCTGTGTACTTTACTTGCCTCAAAGCTCAAGCCTGACTACTTATAGCCGCACGACAGGCCTACTTGTAACATGTTTTACCATTGGATTTCAGCGCTTTCTCTTGTTTTAAAGTTTATTTGTCAAATGTCAATGTCATGTATAATAAGAATAGCCATGTGCTTAAGATTTAAGTTATAACAAAGTTATTGTAAATTTTGAGACTTGGCTAAAAGTTCCATCGGTTGTAAATTAATTGGTCGTGTTTATCCCGTGCGTACTGCGTCATGAAATAGCGAGCCGAGTTTTTTGTCGAGACTTTAGTGCAGAGAGCCGAGACAGCACAAGGCAGTGAAAGGACTTGCCTCGTAGCGAGTTGCCTGGCAGCCTAGCGATACTTTTAATTACTCATGCGTCAAGAAAACAATACGCCTATAAGTCTGATTTCTCTCAGTATTTACGCTTGAAAATGAGTGGAAACGTATTCACAATGGATATAAGCACAGATTGGGTTATTTGTTACAGTAAATAAAAGCTTAGAAGCGTCATAGTGGCTTTAAACGATAAATAATTGCCAAACTTATATAGTTGTATTAAAGCAGACACAACACGATTATTTTGTATAGATTATTAATACACTGCAGGGCCTATAGAATACAGTAAGCTTATACAATACATGCAATATGATTAACGATGTTTTCTTTCTACATTTAACAGGATTGCCTGACGTCTTCTCATAAACTGGAGTAACATCTTAAAACCGGAAGTTGTTTGCGTGACGTCACGATGACGTCAAGCTCCGGACTACCGTTAATAGCGAGCGTAGAGTGGGACGACAAACAGAAAACGTTGAAGGATTTCGTTAATTCCTCCAAGGTTCCGTGTCTCGCTAAAGTCGTCCGTGGACAGCACAGGAACATCGGTACAGAAAAAGGACTTCAGAACCTGTTGTACATCCACGGTGTGGAAACTAGTCAGAAGATCCTCGCTGAAGGATATCGACTGAACGTGACGAAGGTCGTCAGATCTGAGCAGAAGTATTCCTTGCCGGTGACGTACCAAGGCTGGTTCGAAGTCCTGTCTGAAGATGGCAAAGCGATCAAGTCCATATCGAATGTGGAAGATCTGGCGAAGATGTTTCCACATTGGTGTCTCGTGCGAGAGGACTTCAAGGCACCCATCTCGGACGACGATGAAACGATAACGGTCGAGAAGACCAGGATCGTCAAAGCCGGTGAGAGGTTGAATCTACGAAACGATCTTTTAGCTTCGGTCAAAACAGCGAAAGGTCCTATCAACAAGCGCTACCTGCGATGCGTGGACGAGCAGGGCAAGAACGTGTTCCTCTCGTTCGAACAGAACACGGCGATCAGTCCTATTGCCGGGCAGAACAACATATCGGGCGTACATACCATCAAGGGTTTACTGGAGAAGTTCCGTCTTCCCATCACGGTACGGCTCGTGCATGGCGCTGTGACGGTCAAGATGGAGAAGAACTGGACCTCAGTGTTCAGATTCATGAGCATCTACTCCGACCGTACGGCCTTTGTTCTGCCCCTCAAGAAGGACTCGCAGATGCTTCCGGTATCAACGCGTGAACCGTTACATTTGGTCGGCGCCGTCAACAGTGCAAGACTAAAAGATCACCCAGAGTTTCTGTCCAATCAGGATCGTTGTGAATCTCTCGTACAGATCTACAAGAACAGCATCCACGTACTCGTCGACTTGCCCGACCCACAGGATATGATCATCGGCAAGAAAGGTGACTCGTTGACACCAGCCATGAGGAAGCAACTGGGAAAGGACAGCGGACCACTGAGTGATGACGAAGTGGAAGAAGCGATTCTGTTCGAAGAAATAGAAGAAATCTATCGGTACGTGAGAGACGGTGGGGAAGCACCGAAACCTAAACAGCGTCCTCCGCCGAAGGCTGGAAACCAGGCGAGCGGCGACAGAGACAGCAAGCGGGACGGTGACGCGGCAGGAAACTATGCTTTCGTTGATACCGTCAATGCAGCCAAGCACAGCAAGCAGGGCATAACTGAGAATGGAGGTCAGGCATCTCAGCAGAACAGGGCAGCTGCTGAGCTCGCAGCGGACGACGACTATTGGGAGGAACCCGTCTACGCTGACATCCAGAAGATCAAGGAACGCAAGCGACTGAACGGAAGCGATCACAACACGGCCGACGAACTGCTTCCACTTCCAGCCTCCGGATCCCAGCATCATCCAGTTGTCAACCTGCGCCAGATGAAACCGGTCTTCGGTAGTAATCAAGATTCAGCGGCTGTCGAGAACAACTTTCCACAGTCCGCTGCCGCCGCTGTCAAAGATTCATCGGACGCTATTTCAGTTGTTGATCTACCAGCGATTCCACCGAAGCTGTTCGACGACGAGCGTTCTCGCACCGTCACAGAAAGCAGTCCAGTCCAGAAACTGAAAGCAGAAGTTAGTGAGAGGTCGAGGCCAGGTGAAATGATGATGATGGAGATGCCGAAACCAGCCGCGAAGGAAAAACGGATGACTGAGGTTAAAAAGTCTGTGAAACCAATTATAACTGCTGCGACTAATAAGAACAATACTAAAGAGTCACTTAGTACATCTCAGGTTCAGCAATCACTGCAACGGCAGCTTTCATCCTCACCGGAAGCACTTGTCAAGGAAGCTGTCGGAGTACAGACAAAAACTGACAAATCAGTTGTAAAAGAAATTAAAGAAGCGGCGAAAACAAAAGCATCTGCTGCAGCAAATAGTGGAGCAGTATTAGCTGCAGTATCATCTTCTGCTCCATCTGCAGCCGACGCTATAGCTCCTGTTGTTTCTCATATATCTGCTGCTGTACCTCCTCCTCCTCCTCCTCTCGCAGCTACTGTTACTCCTGCTGCAACTGTGCAGACGTTTCAGAACAAAGAAAAGGCATCAGATGCTCTGCTGAACAAAGTGCTGTCCAAACCATTGGCAACCAAGGACGTTAGTCGTGATTTTGTTGTACACAAGACGAATAATGTGGTGAAGAATGAGATAGCTAATCTGAGATCAACTCGACCTCCCAGAGAAGCGCAAGAAGCTGGTCAGGCCGTCGCCTCGCGACCCGCAAAGGTTCTGGAAGACGTCGATAATCAGATCTATTCAGCTCGGCCAGTCAGGGAGGTTCAAGAACGTGCGGAAAATCTTGCTTCTTTCCAGGCTGTAAAAACCGTGCGTGAGGAAACTCGTTCTAGTGCAGAAGTTTTGCAATCAAAAACCAATAAGGCTCAAGAAATTTATAGTTCTCAGCAGACAAAATTGATGAAAGACGTTCATGAAATTAAATCGACTCCACTTCTACACGAATATTCATCGAACATCTTAGCAAAACATCCGGTTCATGAAACCCTTAGCTCTGAACATCTGAACTTTAGTCCTGCTAAAACGATAAATATGGAAAATTCCCGAGAAATTTTATCGCCTAATCCTGTTATTGAATCTGCGTTTGATAGAGTAGAATCGGCAGCGATGAAGCTAGAGCAGAGAAGGGATTCGATTCCTGGTTCCTCTGCAAAGTCTGTACTTCAGCTCTCAACACTCAGTCCAGCCAAAGTCGTCGAGAGTCAACGAATTCTAGTTTCAGACGATCATCCGACAAAGACGGATGAACAGCGCATGAACATCGATAGAACAACAACTCGGTGGTCAACATTTTCCGACATAACTGTCCTTCCCGTCCAGGCTAGTGATGCTGTTCGTCTGGAGCATCAGTCACCCGGGTCTGTCTTGGAGCCAGTCCGCACTGAGTTGACCATGTACAAATCTGTCAGCGGAGATGTTAAAATGCCCATTAATGGAATGCGACAAGGCTATTCCATCAATGGAGAGACGAGCATTGCAAATAGTGGGACACTAAATCACAAACCGGTGAATAACGAACTAAATGCAACAAACAACGGAATCACAACGTATTCAACACTAGGCAGACCTGCTTCAATAGTCAACGGAATTACGATGTATAGTTCATCCACAAACGGTGTAACTAATGCGGACAACAATGGAATAACTATGTATAGTTCCTCTACGCTAGCTAGGCCTACCAGTAAAACAGATAACAGCGGAATCACCATGTACAGCAGCACCAATACTACTCCAGCGGTAGGTAATTCCTTAAGTAATGGAATAACGATGTACAGTTCTGGGCCAGCGACGAATAATGGCGTCCAGAATTCAACAAATAGCAGCTACGGTGTAAATACAATTAACCGAGTCAACGGCTTGAAGCTTCACAACGCTAATGGTGATGTAAGCATTGCTTCGGTTGGAACGACGTCTCATCCTGAACGTAACATTCTTTCTTTATCAACTGACACACGAAGTCAAGAACATCAAGTAAGAACGAATCCCGGACCGGGTTACGGTTCGGTTCGGTATGATGGGAACGTCAGCAGCTACTCTACAACGCTGCACCGAGGCGGCGAGAGGGACGCGGCCGCCGCTGTGTCTAACGTCGGCATTACAACAGTTCAAGTCGCGAGTAGCGCGCCGCCGCGAGTGACATCACAAGGAACGGCGGCTACAAGCGCGAAGTTCGTGACGTCACAGCCTACTGGCGCCGGGCAGAGTTCCACCGTACTGCGCATCAACCAGCCAGTGACGTCACAACGCGGGACTGTTTATAACCAGACGTCATCATCGTCACAAGCGCGAACCAGTTCAGCTTATAACGTTAGAGCGACGACATACCATAAGGCTTCCTGACAACGTGGCTTGCAATGTAGCATTCTTACAACCAAGCTACAAATCATTCTATCAGTCTCTCAAATAACACTGCCTTCTAACAACTTCACATACATCTTGCTTTTTTGTCTATCTTTAATAAAACAAACATCATTGGCAATATCACATATAACAAACCTTATTGACAGCAGTTCTGATTTAAGGTGTCTGCATACCACTGCAGACCATTCTATTATTGACATATTCCCACGTATACTGAGAACTTTCAGCACGGCAAATTCGGCAAGGATTTATGGACATATGCGATCTAGTAGTAGGCCTACACATCTCTATTAAATGTTTTATGATTTATTTATTATAATAAGAACAAGACTATAGATTGGGAACGTTACATTTAAAGTATTTATCTCACAATTTTACACAGTCGTTACACTACTTGAACTATTTAGATTTGAGAGTTTGTTGCATTTATTCATTTTAAGACTTACGGTAGTGTTATCAAGGTAAATACTAGATAGTGGATACTTATTTCAAACATAATTATGTGTTTTAAGCAAGTTGTCATAAATTGTTTGGTAATATGATAACAACTTACATTTATCTTGTGATCGGATGGATAAAATAAGCAACTGTGATAGAACTTCATTGCATTTAATAAATGTGTCAAAGTTAAAATAAGTTTACTCCGTGTTCATTAATTATGTATGCTTGGCAAAATTGTTAATCTTTTCAATTTTGTTAGTGCCTTGTTTTTTTAAACAATTGTAGAAAGGTGACTTTATTTA
>JAQFYQ010004087.1:0-10157 GCA_034694885.1 Buchholzia appendiculata | reverse complement strand
AGAAGCAACTTTGGTTCTGCCCCCCCCCCTCCCCACATTGCAATCAATTAAAAATGATGATAATGAAATTGCTACTATAAAGTAGAATTCCAACAGGGTGGTAACTTAGTTATACCATGCTGCTAATCAACCAATGTTATAGAAACGACAATCTAGTAAAAGAGAATTTGCAACTAACAAATTCTATATTAAACTAAAACAAAGTAGACAAGAAATGTCATAAACAGACAGTAACGTTAGTCAAATGCAGACAAAATTGCACTAAAAAACCTGAAACATACTGTAACACATTAAAACACGTAACGCAAAGAGCAGCAGACCCAATGCTAGCGACACATAATACAAACGAACAAGGATTGTACGTGAGCACCACGTTAATAAAGAGACAAGTTGGACGGTCAGACGGACGGGTGATGATCAGTAGTTCCTTGCAAAGAGCTATGAAGACTTGGGGGCCGTCTCACCGCCGCCACCGACGTGTTCGTTATCTTTCTCAGCGGATGACCCCTGCAACAGGATACAGAAACACGGTTGTAAGAAGTCGTATTCGTTTATATCTTAATCAATCAGCAATAAATATCATCAATGACGTCGTTAATTATCATATAATGTGTACTCTTGAAAATCAACTAACTAATTCTGTTCTTTTAAGGCATTTTTCGCCCAGATTTAGGCACAGCTATACCTGTAGCTAAGTGTCATCAAGATTTATGCGCAATACTATAACTAGATACATGTCACAAAGATTCGTGTACAGCTATTCAAAATCACTTACTGACATTGCTCACAAAGAGTAGAACGGTTCAGCGTAAAGTGTGCTGGGCAATAGGAATAAAATGTTGCATCTGCTTAACTAGGAACAAACAGTCGTTATTACAAGATATTCAACATATTAATCTTTATCAAGATTCATATACAGCTCTATTGAATTTGACAACAATACTATTTATCAGATCCTACAATCTTCAAATCAATGGCACCTAGGAATGTCAGTGACGGAAATCATGGCATGCACGACGCATGTGAAAGGAAATTCCACACTAATATTACACACAATCACAATCAAATACTAATCATCTGTGGAGTGCTTGCATTCAACCTATAAAAACACTAAGTATGGTTTTGGGTCACAACTAAGATGATAATAAAATATACATCAAAATTCAGACACAGAAGAAAAACAAACAGAAATATGCTTCTCTATGCAGAATTCAACAAAGTTTGACGCATTAACAGACATCTTACGTAATAGGATCACCGTTCAGAATGCCTTGATGTTAGTTTGTATTTCAACTTAAAATGTTACATGTTGAAATGCATACAAAGAACATTTGAAGTCGATAGATATCTAGCCATACGAATCCATATAATAACATAAAAAACACTGCATGTTTTCAAGACAAACAGAAGTTTAATTTGATAAACATTAATTTTTTTCAAGAGCATCAGGATGACATTCAGCTTCCGTGCATTTCTCAAGGCAACTGAGAGACACAGGCAATTTGTCTGCCTCGTGTAACATGCACAGACAACTAAGACATTTAGCATGAAAGTCTAGTCCAACAAAATTGCTAGTTAAATAAACTGTTCCATATAGCTAAAGTGCCATCAATACATTTGTACACCGTAAACTGACCTATTGGCAACATTGCATAACAAGAGTAGCTCAGACGAAAATACATTCACCAAGTTAATAACCTGTTTCACCTAAATAGAACTCTTTAAAACTAAAAGACCGGGAAATGATGTCATTCATACATTTAACTTCCACAATAAATAATTTCAAATTAAAAAAATTATCAGTTGAGTTCACACAATTCAAAGGACAAATCAAGAATTATATCTATCTATCCAAACACTCCAATAAAGATATGCATGTAGTTAGTTAAAGAGAATTTCCTGGCAACCGTTAATAAAAATTCAACATAACACAATTCTAGTAAATCTTAAGTAGTTTACATAAGAATGTCAGTAAAGAACAAGGAACAATAATTACCAAGTGATCGATAATTACCTCCTCATCATCGTCATCATCTTCAGTCTAAATAACAAGTACAACTTAAAGTCAAATCACAATTCAACTATGTCAGAAATCAGGAAATAGATCTGCATCAGGAAATAGAATTCCATCAGGAAATAGATAACAAGAGGAGAAGTCCTGCAGCGTGACGTAACACCTGAAGACTTGATGACATTACTTCTCTCTCCTCTGCCTGTCTCTGCCATGCTATCCTCTACATGCTATCCTCTACATGCTATCCTAGCTAGCCAATAACATACCAGCCAATAACTTGCTAGCCAATAACATACAAACACACTTACGAGATGCACAACTTGTAAAATAATCCAGTAAAAGTTGCAAACTTGCTGGTCTAGTAGGAGCATGCAACAACTGAGATGATGTACTTACGAGTGACTGCACGAGTGATGATGCACAGACGAGTGACTGCACGAGAGATGATGTACTCACGAGTGACTGCACGAGAGATGATGTACTTACGAGTGACTGCACGAGAGATGATGTACTTACGAGTGACTGCACGAGAGATGATGTACTCACGAGTGACTGCAAGGGAGATGATGTACTTACGAGTGACTGCACGAGAGATGATGTACTTACGAGTGACTGCACGAGAGATGATGTACTCAAGAGTGGCTGCAAGAGAGATGATGTACTTATGAGTGACTGCACGAGAGATGATGTACTTACGAGTGGCTGCACGAGAGATGATGTACTTACGAGTGGCTGCACACACTAAGTGCTACCAAGACAACAAGAAGAAGAAAAAGAAGACTGAACAGACCTCGTACGAGTCTTCCTCGCTGTCGAGCAGAGCATCGCCGGTGTAGTAGAGGACGGCGCGGGGAATGACCTGGTTACGAAGGCAATGTCCGATCTCAAAGTCCAGCGACAGTTCATCCTCCGTCTCCTCATTCTACGCACGCACACGCACACGCACACGGGTCAATACAATATACATACTAACAGTTTCAATACACAACAGACAAACGGCTCAATACAATATACATACTGCGAGTTTCAGCACACAACACACACACACCCGGCTCAATACAATAAATATGCTGAGAGTTTTAGTACACAACACACAAACCTGGCTCAATACAATATACATACTGAGAGTTTCAGTACTCAAAGTTTCAACAGACATCAAATGCGGCTCTCATGAAATTATCAATCGGAGACATGCCATCAGGGGAAGCAGTGATAAAAATTATTCTACTAGAAAAAACCACGCTCGAGTCATGCATGAAATACATTATAAACAGCCTGACTGTGAGCAGATAGTCACAGCGCTTCATGAGAATTTCACAAGCTTTCAATAACTGTCACTCAGTTTGTGCTTTCATAAATAGACCTCACTATTAGCACACTAACCGCTAACAATCAAATGACCAAGAAGCTTAATCCTACACAAAACATGTGCAATAGCAGTTCACATGAGGATGTTGCATAGAAACTGCTGCAAGATGACGATGATAATGGTAATTGCTAAGATAAACTTCATCTGCACTGACTTTTCTTACAATTCATTTGAGGTGCACTAATTAGATAACCTTAAAATACACTGTCCTGCTCACACCTATCCCAATCTTACACCTTCCATCATTGCCATATATTCCTATAATGTGTTATACAACTAAGGTAAATTAATGAGCATAGATCATACAATAGTTCCAAAGATAGTTAGACATCTCTAAACTTGACATATATTTGCAAAGAACCGTAGGAAAGTTTTCCTATAATTATATAATGCAATTACTATCGAAAAATTTCTCCTGAAAAAAATCAGAAAAGAAAAACATAATTTACCGGTTCTTCTCCCTCGGGAACTGCAAAACACACAAACAACATTGTAAATAAAAAATAAACAAAAAACATGCAAAATTATCGGCTGCAAAACCACATGAAAGTGAAGGAAGAATGATGATCTAATTTATCTTATACCACTCGTAAACATCCATTACATAGTATCACATCTCTAAAGCTACAGGTCGATCTTTTATTACGCAGCAACAATCATCATCATCCACATCAGTTTTCCCTGACAAGAGGGGCTAGACTTCTCCAACAACCAAAACATCCTCTCTCCACAGGCCATGACCAATGATCATGTGCATCATCAGCACTGAATATCCGATCTCACACATTCCATCAAGTACATCAACATGAAAGGAACGAACAATTACTACAATAACGACACACATCTGATCAGACCTTGTGGAGGACTGAAGAAACGGAAGAACGACTCATCCTCGACCATCTTGGTGACGGTCTTCTTCGTTCCCTTTGTCTTGTGGCGCTGCACCTTGCTGACCAGCCTCTCCGTCACATTCTTTCCTTCCTTCCAGTTTATAGTGCATCTAAAGATAGAGCAGTTTATAGTGCACCTAAAGATAGAGCAGTTTATAGTGCACCTAAAGATAGAGCAGTTTATAGTGCACCTAAAGGTACAGTAGTTTATATCACACCTAAAGGTATAGCAGTTTATAGTGCACATAAAAGGTACAGTAGTTTATAGCACACCTAAAGATAGAGCAATACAACAGCTTATAGTACACATAAAGATAGAGCAATACAGCAGTTTATAGTGCACCTAAAGATAGAGCAATACAGCAGTTTATAGTAGACCTAAAGGTATAATAATACAGCAGTTTGTAGTACATCTAAAGATAGAGCAATACAGCAGTTTATAGTAGACCTAAAGGTATAATAATACAGCAGTTTGTAGCACAAATAAAATATAAAAAAGAGAAACTGCATTTTTGAAAGCACGAAAGATATGCGACCATAAGAGTTGCTTCATTATAAGTACAAAAGCAGACAGACACTCTTGTTCCAGTTCTTGTTTACTCACACCTTTCCTAATTAACAACGCTAGTCAATCTGTGCAGGTCATTAGAATGCATCTGCATTCAAAGTTGTATGTATAGTAGTATGTACTGCAAATAAATATTCACGTATAGTTGTGTCGCACTCATGTCTACTTGTGCAAAGTTGTACGAGCACTTTTTATGACGTCTAAGCAATGAAAGCAACTTTAGGCGTACAAATCAATACTCATATTTATTCTATGACTGCTACAGTTCTTACTTGAACAACTTCTGCCGCATTTAGGAATTTTTTGCAGAGAATTGAGCTGAAAGCTCTTCTATTGACTTATGTTTCTAGCATAAACTCCACGCACAGCCAGCAGCATGCAGCTTATGAGCAGCGTTTCAAATGGTGGGTCTGTGCGCCCAGGCAAAAAATTTCAAACATGAACACACAAAATCCAGGGGCACTGGCATCTTTGGACGGTGTGCAAAAGTTTAAATGACTATTATGAATAGTTCCCACATTTCAAACGAGTCGTGGACCACTGACGTTAGCGGGAACAGGGCGTACGAGGGAGTCAACGTACCCAACACACTTGACAATGTCAGGTCCCTCATACTGAAGAGGCTTGTCCTTGGCGGGTTCAAAGGTCATGTAATACTCCTTCGTCAGAATCTCGTTTGTGAAGTACTCGTTCGGCGCAAACACAAACTCAAGTGTGAACATCTAAACAAAGCACAAAACACAAACTCAAGTGTGAACATCTAAACAAAGCACAAAACACAAACTCAAGAGTGAACATCTAAACAAAGCACAAAACACAATATACAACAAACAATGTGCACATTCACAGAGAAAATTCAACGAATTAATACATTAACACAATTACGTGGCAATTTCTCAGAGACTTAGAGCATTTAACTAAGAGTGCACACAAGAGCATCCCACAATGATACACTGCCCAGTCTGTCTTTACGTACAATAACATCATCAAATGTGAATACATCTATTTCTTCTTCTTTGACTTCAGCGATCTATGATATCGAAGATCGCTCCCGTAAACATCGTTTCAGTCGCTGCCAACCTCCTGATCCCACATGGTCAGCAAGTCGGCCACTCCAGCTGAGTCCTCCATTTTCCTTTTTATTTGCTCATATGATTCCTCCTTGCTCTCCATCAGTTCATGAAGCATACTCTGTCTCGGTCTTCCTGGTCCTCTCCTTCCCTCAATTCAGCCTTTTATCACATGTTTCATCAATCCCTCGCCCCTCAAAACATATCCAATCCAGTTTTTCTTTCTCTTTACTACTGTTTGCACCATACTTCTTTCTTCTCCCACTGCATGTAGCACTTGTTCATGTTGGTATCATATTGCAGTTGAATAGGTGATGAACGTCATGATCTCATAGATTGCACAGTGGGCAGATTTAGGAAGGATATTCGTTTGGATTAATTTGCATCTACTACTTACAGACACTGACAGAATCACAAGATGTATGAGAGAATTGGTACCTACCGGTACTTGCAAATCCATTTAACTACTGACAATACAAGCTTGATGAAAATGATGCCATGCATGACACACTTGCATGCATGGCATCCCACACAAGTGATGCCATGCATGACTGTACACGCTACAAGTCACTGATGTCAGTGTGACAACGGCTCATGTCCCCCCAATACTTATATGACAACCAATAACAACGCACCGTTACATAAATAGATGTGTAATATACAGCAATAACAATATAAAACATAGTCTTATATTACTAGATGCTGCATTCAGATTTGTCCATGTGCAGTTGTACACATAATTAAACTCAATCCGTAATACAAGTCACAGGAGAAGTTAGATTGGTCCAAATGTGCTGAATATAATGCCCACCTGTAGCGAGGAACAAGTTGCTACTGCTGCATAACATTCAATGCAGCAGCTCTAGTCTGTGATTAGCAGCATGCACTGCAGAGAGGCAAGCTGCAGAAATAATCGTTTGCTATTAGAATTTGTTTGACTTCCTCCATACATCCTGTAGGCCTACTCATGAATGACGATGATGTAGGGCAATTCCAGCAAGTTAGTCGACATTGTTGATAAAAATGAAGGTAAAGAGTTAATGTTTAAAAATTTTGCTCATGAATGAGATTGAGACGGCAAGTAATGTTTCTTACATCTGGCTTGCCGACGGTCGTAGCAATTCTAACATCCATGAGATGCTGCAGGATCGGTTCATCGTGTTTCTAAACAGAGAAAATAGAATGATCGTTCATCTTCACTAATAACAAAAGCCAACACTTTTGGGCTGTACAGCTTTCTTGACTATACACTGTACCACTACTCCTAACTCTTCAAGAAACATGCTAATGAGTCATTTATCAAATGTCATAGGTTTACAAACATTGTTGTTGGAGTTGTACGCTCAAATGTGGTTATAGCAAGTCAGCCAGTCCAAAGCTTCAGTGTCTGCCTCGTGACCACTGTCAAGTCCACTGATTCGCATGGCTATGGGTGACAAGGTTAGGATGCCTCCACGGTCACAAGGGCCACCAGTGGTCAAGACCAATTTACAAACATTCTAAATTACAGATGTGGTGAAAAAAGGAAGAAAATAAAAGCACGAGTACATATGAAATGAAGAAAAACATTTAGTGTTTACCAAATTAGTTCAGCCCGTCAAGAGGAAAATGATAATCTTCTACATAATATTAAAGTCAATATCTAAAAAAAACGAACTGGTGGTCCAAGTGAATTCTTACTACTGCAAGAACACATTTCTTCGACATCATCGTAATTTAACATCCCGTACAATAGGTCAGAGGTCACTACATTTTACCACTCTAAACACTTCATGACATCACACCCACCACTCTGAACAAATGCAGCAAGTTTTGCATAATTACTGACATCAACTTTCTGTTTACAAAGGCTATATAGCACTTTATACAAATTTTCACAATTAGAAGCTGAACAATAAACTGGACAATAGACAATAAATAGTCTTTCCAAACTTTCTAACTCGAGTTACTCTACAAAGCCTGAATAGAAATATTGACGCAGACCTCAACACGGTCACCGAGAATGTCCATGTTCTGGAAGATTCTCAGCCAGAAGCCTGGCACACCACGCACGTCAACCGTGGGCAGCACTGAATAGAGGAATAGAAACACAGTCTTTGTCCGAGTCATGCCAATATAGTAATACATACAATAGAACAAAAATCTTACTTGCTTATACTAGATACTGACAAAAGTACACCATGCCGTTAATACCAAATAGACTAAGCACTATACTAGACAGTATTCAATACTAAGCAATATACGAGACTATTCAATACCGACACCGCTGCATGCAGAACGGCCGTGCTGCACGCCTCGGCGGCATGTCGGCCGACAAGCACGGAGGAAAAAACATCCATGTGAATCGATTAGTAGTTTATCCTAGTATTCAAAAGCGGTTGCAAGGCTGGTGTTTTTGTAACCCGCCTTGCAATTGCTTCCGAACGCTAAGATACACTACTAATCGATTCACATGGACATAAAAAGTACGGCCGACATGCTGGCCAACTTTTTACGTCCATCTGAATCGACTTTTACAGCTATCTTTAATCACCGCTTATTTCACTACCAACTATCACAAATGTTATATCTTAACTCTAATCACCGCTCATTTCACTAACCAACTATCAGAAATGATCAATGGGTGATCAACACCATTGATCATTCATAAACTGACTAATTATGAATCTCCGCCCTGACTCACCTGGTCCGGATTCTCCCGACTCCCCGGACACAGCAGCGCCTGGCTTAGCTCCCGACAAAATCAACTTTTCCTTCATGCTTTCCTGGCAACAACAAAGTACACAAACTAATTACATCAAGATTCTGTACGGTTTTACCTTAGCAATACATGATGTGTTAGAGATGCAGCTCACATACTTACTTACTCTATTGATCGTATTAATTACGGCTATGACATCATGAAACAAGTCACATGCTCAACGGTCTCTTAAACAAATGACCCTCGGCCACATTTTTAAAAGCACATACTTCCGAGTCAGGGGATAATTAAAGCTTCAATTTGACAATCAGACTAATTTATAATAGCTGTGACACCTAAAGCATCTGCATGAACATCATCATCATCCTTCTGGCTAGGCACCAATTGATTGATTGATGTTTCCACTACCCGCAGAAAGGCGGCGGGTAGAAGGTGGACAAGTTTCTGAAGCACTTAAGCTTCACATCGGGCCCGACCGATCCATTCTGAATGATTGGAAAACCCAGAATCACAACGGATTCGAGTCCCAGCCATGAAGCTGAAAGCAAATCATACTGCTTCGTAACAGAGGTAATGGAACATGATCAAACGTGTCCAAATATGTTACCATATAAGACCACGGAGCGGACTCGAAATGAGACAAGCAAAGAAGCTTATAGACCAGCACTGCAACCTACAGATACATATAAGCACAGCTCTGCTACTAAACACATGGACATTGGACAGTAGCTTACAGACATAGGAGTCGACTTCTTTGCTGCTTCGTCTTCATCCTCTGCCTCGCTGACCCACTCACACTCGTCATCAGTCGGTTCAACAGACGCGCTAACTATGTTGTATCTCTACATAGAACAAACAACGTAATGAACAACATGTGTGAGACATGAACAACACATTACTGTGCTGGATAATACACAGACATACCCTGCCTGTCAAATATGAATACAATAATATCACATAACAAATGCAAACAATGTCAAACAAAAAAAAGCAAAAAATCATAAACGAACATACGCAACAAGCCATGAATAGACATACCATGAATTACGGTACCTCACAAAGCTACTGTATCCAAACGCTGTATGACATAAACTTGCATAGTATTTCAGATACAATAATTGTCTGTGAGAGATACAAGTGTTAGAGATACAAGTGCTAGAGATACAAGTGCTAGAGATACAAGTGCTACAAGTGCTAGAGATACAAGTGCTAGAGATACAAGTGTTAGAGATACAAGTGCTAAAGATACAAGTGTTAGAGATACAAGTGTTAGAGATACAAGTGCTAGAGATACAAGTGCTAGAGATACAAGTGCTAGAGATACAAGTGTTAGAGATACAAGTGCTAGATACAAGTGCCAGAGATACAAGTGCTAGAGATACAAGTGTTAGAGATACAAGTGCTAGAGATACAAGTGTTAGAGATACAAGTGCTAGCTAGAGATACAAGTGTTAGAGATACAAGTGTTAGAGATACAAGTGCTAGAGATACAAGTGTTAGAGATACAAGTGCTAGAGATACAAGTGTTAGAGATACAAGTGCTAG
>JAQFYQ010004086.1:0-10157 GCA_034694885.1 Buchholzia appendiculata | reverse complement strand
ATCCACTTCTTACACGTTTCACATTGGATTGAGCTTGCAACAACTCCCTTGAGATTATACCCCCTCCCCCCCCCCCCGGTCCCCCGGTCTTTATTCAGCCAAAATTCACCACTATGTAGTTTGTGTCTTGTAAATTATGTCTGATAAATAACATATGACTTTACATTGGGCTTGATGTATGCAATACATATCTTCACTATAAAATATGATCTCGATCTTTTCTTTTAAAATGCTTCATGTAGTAAATGAATGCAGTACCGTACTTATATGCTTTTTATATATTGAATCATCTATGTGATATTATTCACATTGGAAGTCCATTAAAAACCTTTCGTTGTTCGCTTGGCGTAGTACCTGGGGGGAGACCTGGAAGAGATGCACGGTCGGACCATCCTTGATGACGGAAGCTACCTCAGCCTCCCTCTGCTTCCGGTGAGCGGAGTTGTTCTCGTTCCGGGACAGACTCTTCCGCTCTATCTGTATGAGCCACGAGACGTTGCGTTGATACGCCAGGTCATCAATGCCGACAAGACTTTCGGACAGATCGCAGAGAGGCGAGTATCTTTGATCGTTTCGTTGAACTTTTTTATGTTCAAAGCCTAATATAATGTATTACGATTTATCCTACATTATGTTATGTATTGTCCTAAATAAGTCAATGAAAATTTTCAGAGTTTTATGATCAGTTAATATATTTGTTCGAAAGGTTCAATTAAGTGTTGTTAATTTTAGTGTTCTACATTTTAATGAATTTAGTGTTTGATTAGATTGAATGACATTTGAATTCTGTGACGACATAATTTAAGGAATGTTAGTAATTATATTTGCACGCGAACTGTTTTATTTTTTATTTTTACATCGAGCCAACTATGTGTGTGTTTAGATACATAGGCCTTGAATCAAGCCGACTATGTGTGTGTGTAGGTACATAGGCCTTGAATCAAGCCTACTATGTGTGTATAGGTACATAGGCCTTGAATCAAGCCTACTGTGTGTGTAGGTACATAGGCCTTGAATCAAGCCAACTATGTGTGTGTAGGTACATAGGCCTTGAATCAAGCCTACTATGTGTGTGTAGGTACATAGGCCTTGAATCGAGCCTACTATGTGTGTGTGTGTAGGTACATAGGCCTTGAATCGAGCCTACTATGCGTTTGTGTAGGTACATAGGCCTTGAATCAAGCCTACTATGTGTGTGTACTGTGTAGGTACATAGGCCTTGAATCAAGCCGACTAGATGTGTCTGTAGGTGCATAGGCCTTGAATCAAGCTTACTATGTGTGTGTACATAGGCCTTGAATCAAGCCTACTATGTGTGTGTGTGTAGATACTTAGACCCTGAGTTGAAGAGAGGCACAGTAGTGTACGGTACGACTGCAGAAGTGCTGGCGTTCAAGGACGACACTGATGAAAGGTCGGGAATTTCGACGGCAAAGGTCAAGGCCATTGGACGGCAGAGATTTAAAGTGATCGATATGCGGCGGCAAATAAACGGGTTTGTTTGATTGATTTTTGTATTGGATTAGTCTTTAACGTACAAGAGGAATTGTATGATTGTTTTGCGATTTGTACGTATTTTTTAATGTACATGTTGGTGCACCGAGTTTGATGCAACGAGACTGACGACATTAAGCACACCTAGGTTTAGCTGATCAATAGAGATTTGGATTTATGATTTATCTGCGTGCAGTCTATTGACTCCTGTAGATGTTAGTGCAGATTGACTTTGCTGAGTGCAGATTGGAGACTGAGTCAATTTTTGTTTTGTTCTCTTCTTTACCCTGGGTTTTTCCAGTGAATCTTTTTGGGTGCTTTAATGTGTACAAATTTAATAATTATTTCAGTAGCTTTTATAGTCAAAATTAGTTGATGATGGTCTGTCCGACCACTCATTCAACCCTAACACAAGTTGTATACTACCACCTGTCACCCATTTCACCCTGTCTTGCCCTTCATGTTACCACTGACACACCCATGCAATTTATCAGCCGAACATTTTCTTATTTTGTGACCTTGCACATGTTGCAGTTGACGTCTTGACACCTTGCACTTGTCTACTGCTTGTATTAGTCGATATTCTACTGCTTGTATTAGTCCATATTCTGCTGCTTGTATTAGTCCATATTCTACTGCTTGTATTAGTTCATATTCTACTGCTTGTATTGGTCCATATTCTACTGCTTGTATTAGTCCATATTCTACTACTTGTATTAGTCCATATTCTACTGCTTGTATTAGTCCATGTTCTACTGCTTCCAGTGTTCTGGTGGCAAGGATTAGAATTCTTACGGAGAAAGTTCTTCCGCATCCGCTGGAAGGGGCCGTGCCAGCGAGCTTTCGCCGAGTCAGTATGAGCAGTGCTCCCAACATCTCACTCACAGATAACTCAGAGATATGTCGACTACATCGAAACAAGGTTGACTATAGTAATATATTAACCGTACATAATTATCTTGAGTTTAAATTTTTATTTTTTTTATACATTTTATGATTTTTATCATTGCATTATACACTGTTGTAAATACTATTGTCATTAATACTTTATCTGGAGATATATTTTGTTTCGATTTTACTTTGCTGCCATTGGTGGGTGATTTTCCTTCCTCCAAGGAAATTGTTATACTGTTTGATTGAGTTATGGCAGCAAGTATAGGCTAACCACACCGAAAGATCCAAAGATCAGATGGTAATAGTCTACAGTCGTGCTACAGCTTTGTTTGATCAGACAACTATCCCGTAGTTGCCTCTTGAAATATACACTTTACCAGGCTATGCAGTGGCAGTAGTCTCGATTTTCTCTCACCACAGGGGGAAAATAATGAATTGTTTGTTATTTTAAATTATTTTATACACGAATATTCATATATTCAATCTTGTAGCCAGCTATGTGAATTGTTTGTTTGTAGCGTGCTCGTCTCTCTGGCGCTCAGTTTACTCAATGGCCATCTTGGGTCTATCAACAGTACGACGAGGTTAGAACTTTTCTCTGCTTATCTTTGTTCCTCTGTTAGTTAGTGCTTTGACTGGGCGACGTGTCCATTTAGTCAAACATATTCAACTTTAGTTCCAGATTAAGAAAATGTTTTACTCATTTTTTACTACTTTGTGCTTTGCAAAATTTTGTACATGTACAATATAGGTTATTTTTATTTTTATTTGGTTCATCTTCTGTGACAAGGGGGAGGATTGATATACTGCCATTGCACAGCCAGCGTGGTATTTGTTAGTTTTGAGGTGACGGGGTCGACACTAAAACTGGCGAGCGGGGGGGCGGCAGCGGACAATTTTATGACGAGCAGGGACTGGTAGCGGCGAACAAATTTCTGATGGGCGGGGGGATTTTGCAACCGACCCCTTGCTGGGGTCAAGAAAGGAGGTGCCGGGGCTTAACCCCGGCGGCAAATACCAGTGCCGGGGCTTAACCCCGGCGGCAAATACCACGCTGGTACAGCCTCGTAAAGTGGATGTCATAAGAGGCGACAAAGGGATGGTAGTCTGATGAGAGCTGTAGCAAGGGTGTAGACTATTACTACCAGCTGTTGCTTGGTTCTTTCATGGTGATAGGAATAGCCTGTGTTTGCTGCCGCTACGAATTAAAGTGCTGATTAACTTTCCCTGAGTAAGAGAAATCACCCACTCTCCGGTACGGGATGGCATCAGCAAGAACTTGCGGGCTTAAAAATCCAGCCATAATGATCCCTCTGGGTCATGACTTAAAGTGTATCCCTGTGCTCAGCACAGACATCTTGCGAAGGAGAATTGTAGACTTTAGACGGGTGATGATGATGAATGATGATGTTGTTCAAATTTATCATCCCTGGCAGAGCAAATTGACATGAGCAGAGTGACATTAGTGTTATTTTGTATTTTAGTTTAGGCTTTTTTAGAGTCGCATGTTTCTGATGCTGAGCATCATAAATAATAGTAAACTGTGTGTTAAATGTGACATTTGCTTATTTTCAATGTCTTTCCTATGTGCTAATAGAAATACCTGATGGCAAAGATCATGCAAGAGCTGAAGAGCTGGAACGAAAGTTTTGCCGTGGAGAACTTACCGACTCGTGATGCCATCGAGTTTTCTTACTGGGTTGCTGGGATACTTCCGCTTGATGACGTCATGAAGGTTCAGCTGCTACAGACTGACTGTGCCATTCAGAGACTCAGGGCTGAACTGAACGTCATGCAGAGGGTGGGTCAAAGTTCAACTCTCAATGTTTTGCACTTTGAACGTTAGCTTAGCCGGTAGAGGATGAAGAATGTGTTGGTTGGCAGATTTCGATATTACTGTAGCTCTTTGTGATGTGACGTGGTGGTTCTACGATGTGTGTGTTTATGTGGATTTTGCTCTATGTTTATTATAATTCGATGATTACCTGGGTTCAAGGCATAATGGTATAACTGGGATCACAGTCGACGTTTATCTATGTTTATTGTGAGTTGCTATTTGCAAGATAATTATCGCAATAATAATAGTAATAATAATATCAATCATCATCATAACATACATGGGTTTGTCAAAATGATTCAACAGGCACCATAGATTTTATAGGTTAGACACTTATTAACCACATGAGAAAGAATACAAGAATTGTGAGTATTTATGTTAATAATAATTGGCATCCTTTCATGGCGGATGCCAATGAACTAAGGCATTATTGATTTGGAGGGGGGCGATAGAAGGGTACTATGCAGGGTCTTGCAATCAGTTTCTATGGCTTTGAAAATTAGGTTGTTTATTATATAGTCTTACACCACACATCTGAATAGGCAGAAAACAACGACTAAAAACCAAGGTGGAATAGGATAACATTTCCGAAATATTGAATGCATGAACGAGTGCAGCTTCGCAACTTGGTTCTTCTGTGTAAGTTGTGTTCAGTATTGTCCTTCCACCAATACTCATGAAGTACTTTAAGCTATGCATTAATTGTACATGTATTTTATTTGCATACTTTATGCTTAGCATTCTATGTATTTAGTAATATATTTGTAATAAAACTATTATGCATATTACTGTGGTTTGTGTGTGTAGTGTACCGTTCTATGCTGTCGCCAATGTTCCCAAGTCATCGGCAACAAGAGTGAAGTGTTCAGCATGTCGGTGGAGGGCCCGTTGGGGGCGTACGTCAACCCTCACGGTCACGTCCACGAAACTGTGACGATGCACAAAGCGCAGGGTCTTTCTCTTAGAGGATACCCCAGCACAGAGTGCAGCTGGTTCAAAGGGTTGGTTGTTTTATCTTTTATATCATGCTTATAGATTCATACCTGTAAGGTGACCGTCAGTGCAATGCGGTATTGTCTGTCTTTTGTCTGCAACTGACAATTGTTCCAAGTGCAAATACTTTGCAGGTGAAATGTCAGTCACTTGACTTGCCTGTATTTCTTTGTGGCAAACTTAATGTCTCAGACAATATGCCTGGGGTTAACGTTATATCAGATATTAAGTGAAAGTGTGTGATTTGAAGTTATAGGTACATTTCGCTATAATGAAAGAGTAAAGGTATGTGTTTCGGCATCGATACACATACCAGATACCTTTCGTTTGTTGATATACGTCGGAACGACGCCTGATTCCATTATGTACTCTGTTTTCAATGATGATGCGAATCTGATTTGGGAGAGGAAATGCAAATGTGTCTCTGGAATAATGATTAACATTCGATTGACCACATCTTAACAATACAGGCTGCAGAAATTGTGTGGGTCCAAAGAGCTACTTAGAAGCCTACTTGTATTTGATATAATCTGGTATTTTATTCTGTTTTTGCGTTTATTGATGTTGTGAATTTACATTATAGTTCATATAAATGTTATTCAATCTAATGATCAACGCATTACTTAATCTGTCCTGTTTACAGATACGCGTGGACCATTGCCGAATGCAAACGATGTCATAGTCACATGGGCTGGAGATTCACAAAAGCAACGGATCAGAACCTAAAGCCGGAAAAGTTCTGGGGTATGTGCCGGTCGTCTCTAATGCCCAAACTTGACTCCGATCTGGAAGGTCTGCAGGAATCGCTGACTCCTCAGGAGTCATTGACTCCGAGAGGGTCCCTGTCTGAAGTGCAACTCTAGAGTTATTGACTCCGAGAGGGTCCCTGTCTGAGGTGCAACTCTAGAGTCATTGACTCCGAGAGGGTCCCTGTCTGAGGTGCAACTCTAGAGTCATTGACTCCGAGAGGGCCCCTGTCTGAGGTGCAACTCTAGAGTCATTGACTCCGAGAGGGCCCTGTCTGAGGTGCAACTCTAGAGTCATTGACTCCGAGAGGATCCCTGTCTGAGGTTCAACTCTAGAGTATGTGGAGAGGTATAAGCTCCAACAGCCAGAGTTATCTAACACAAACTGAGTAGCGAGTGACCGGAGTGATCAGCATTCGACATCAGTTGTTTCCTGACAACAACGGTTGACAGAGATTTTTGGCTGTTAGATGGGTGATTTTATGAGAATTAAGTAATTGTTTTGTATAGAGCTAATCAACTGCGTTTTTGATTGACTCACTCATCAAAGATGAAATTTGTGTGATGATTGACCTTAAGAGTTCACTGAGCTATGATTTGTTGTGATTTGTTGCTGCTTATATGATTGTTCAAGCTTTAAACATAGACGACTGTAAAATGCAGTCCTCTCAGAAAGTTGAATTGAGAAAAAGTGTTTCTAAAAACTAATATTTCATTTGACCACTGTTTTTCTTGTTGATGAGCCTTTTTTGCCCATTGATTATAATTGATAAAGCTATACAATAACATGGCGAAGCAAGACTTAGTCCTCGCAGGTGTTGAACTTCTGTAACCTTTGCAGAACAATTATGTGGCACACCAGCCAATATGATTGATTTACATGGACCACTTTTGCTGTGTTACTTTTTGAGGAGTTTTAAATAACATGTTTTTTGGCATTGGTAAATGATAGAATTATGTGATTTTGCATCTAGCGTGTTTGTACGAATGTATTACTGTGTCATTCTGACATTGTGTACCAGTTCTCAGTTTGTGTGACTGAACTTTGGGCCTTTTGGTAGTTCATAGATGTAACTGTTGACTGAGCTGATTTTGCTGTTAAATTTTAATCTGCGTTTAAGTCAAATTGTCAGACTGTTGTGATGTTCATTGGTTTCCTTGACAACTACTTTCAGTCTGCAGCAGGTTGTGAAGCTGAAAGGTATCGTTGTACTTTCAGCTTATATTGAATACTCCTGTTAATATGTTTTATCAGCTTTAGATTTAGTCGGGTTTGTTTACATCATCATATTGACATTTTGTATTTAATGAAGTTAAGTTGTTATTTTTTCTTTGTCAACGCTGGAGAGATTTGCTGATCGAAACGATAATAGAGTTAAATGCTGATTTTGTATCAAGTTTATTTTATTTGGGGTCTCACAGATTTGTGGGAATTTCTTGGTTAACCGATCTAACATTGCTATCTTGTAATGAGCTGCCTAGTTAGCCTTTGAAGTCATGTATTGGATTGTTTGGACGTAAAGTTAATATAGTGTTGATACATCTATGATTGTATTATATTACTGTAAATAGATCATGTTTGACATAGAACCTAGTTTTTTGCGTCAAATATATAGAATTGATTCTAGAAACGGCAGCAAAACGGGAATGGGAGCAAACTGCTTGATTTGTTCAAGTTGCTTCATTGATGAACGTAATGGTATAGGATCACTATAACGTCTGACTAAAGGCAATTTTCTAGAGGTTGTTCAAGCTGAATGAAAATAAAAGGTCAAAACAATAACAGCAAATAAAGTGTTCAGATGTACTTTTATCATGAATGAAATCGCGAATTGTGTAAAATAATTATTTAAACATAGTTTGATCCTAATATTCAAGTGTAGCCAACATTTATATTCACACAATTAAAATCATTGCTTTTTTGAGATCAACTGTAGCGGTTACATTTGGTGTCTTAGAAAAACAGAATGTTTTTCTTTTCATTAATTATTATTATAAACATGCCGCCTTGATAATTGTCCAGAATTTCTAAATTTGTTAGAGGAATAATGGAATCAAATTTACGTTGAATTAATTCTACAGCTAATATTTATGTTAAATTGGGATTCCTAAGAAAAATTTAGATATTGATTCAATCAATCAATCAGTGTAAAACAGTAAATCCAGTGATTTATAATGTCAAAGTCAGGCCTCGTTTCGAGATCCATTTGTGAGGTTTTCTGGACTACATTTCGAGGCCTTTCAAATGTTGGTCTTGTGGGTTTGGTTTTGTTCACGAAATTTTAGATCTTGCCAAGACCCCGAGATACTAATGCTGGAGCTTTTTATTCAATTTATAAGTCTTTGAAGCTATTAATCAATGATAATAATCAATTTGATAATTTTATTTATTCAAAATGGCAACTTGGTTTTCCGCTCTTTCCACACCTGATTGTATTTGCTTAATTAAGTATTCTTATTTTAAATAATTGTTAGTAGGCCTATTAATTATACTCAAATAGACCTTATTCTCGATCACAAATAACTTCAACATTTTGCGTCAATTTTTCTTTGTCAGGAAGCATTAAACGTCTCCAGCAATGGATTTTTCTCTCCCTTGCCACAGGGCTTGATCATGTACATCCACAGCACTCAGGTTTAAATTCTTTATCCAGTCGCACACACTTGAAATGATGTCGCTTAATATCATGTGACTAAACACGTACAACACCTTGTTACGGCTGGTGTAATTTAGCAGATAAAGAAGAACACAAAGGTAGAGTACAAGAATAGAGTACAAGTATAGAGTTACAAGAACACATTGATACTCTGATTTAAATCAATTGTCATCAACCATTGTAATTATTATTATTAATACTATTATTATTACACTTATTGAGGCTCAATTATTGACATTTATCCTTCATGGCATTCAGATCAATGTACTGAGTCTTGGTCGTGCAATCTGAAGCCGTGCCGTCTTATTAATTTTATTTGCAATTTGTTCCGTACACAGTGTATAAGGTCTTCATAATAATGCTTAGCAGCGTTTTATTCGTCTCAAGACCTAAAATGAACACAGACTGTTAATGCAGAGTTGCAGTTTCACCCCACCCCCACCCCCCCCCCCCCCCACCAATCCCCATTGGGATACTCATCGAGTCGAGTTAAGGGATTTGGAGGTTGATGGGCTCTGCGCTACTTTTAGTTATTGATATTTCCCGGCGACTTGCATCTATTTGGGCAGATACAGTTTTTCGGAAAGAAGAGGTAGATTTTTAAAAAGTTGATTCCTATTGACCGCGTTTGTTCAAGGAAAGTTCAAGGCTCCATTTTAAGAATGGGTCTTCATATTTTTTACTTTTGCAAGGTAGGATCTTACAAACAAAATTGCGCTTGATTCATTGTCAACGAAGTTTCCAGTCACATTCAGTGTTTCGGGGTTACACACACAGAAATGAAATTGACTGCTTACGCCCCGTTTGGTTTTAGGGTTCAAAATTGGGCTATTCTTGGACTATTTGTGAAACCCGTTGCTTTGGCTTTTCAGATATCTTCTGGCAACCCTTGGTCAAATGTTTATTTTTATTATTGTGGAATTGTTTGTTTTCTTTTATTTTGTTATTTGTTTATATTTACTTTTTACTTTTATTTACTTTTATAATTATTGTAATATAATTGTAATTACAATGATCATATATTTTATTATTACTAAATATTATTATGATTTCTTTTTGTTATAATAAAACACGATACAAATCAAATAAATCACAAAATTTACTAATCAAGACTAAATTTTGCCGACGTCAATCAATTTGTTACATTTTCTTCCTCCGGAAATTTAAACATTTGATTATGGTCATTCCAGATGATTTACATTAATCATTAATCAGTTCAGGTTTAAAATTTTGGGTGTTGTCGGTTATCGCACGTCACTCGGTTCCCGGCATCGGATTAGCGCCAAATTTGGCTCATATATTAAGGGTACTATTTCCTATCTATGGTCAAAAATGGGCTCTGTAGCTCTTATCGTTTCCGAGATATTCAATTTTGAATTTTTTGTTAGACAAAAACACGGCCAAAAAGCATGGTTTATATGGTTCAATGTAGGGTTTATAGGGTTACACATAGGGTTAGTGCGGTGTCACTAATTAACGCGCCGAACGCCCCGAGCGCGCCGGACGCGCCGACTAGACATGAATGGTTAAAGGTAG
>JAQFYQ010004085.1:0-10158 GCA_034694885.1 Buchholzia appendiculata | reverse complement strand
ACACCGATCTTCTTCTCGCCTACTGCTTGACTATATCCGTGAGGTTAGTCGAGCAGGCCTCAACTGTATCGCAATGACAACAGTTGTGAAGGGTTTGAGTGCGAAACTCATACCAAAGGAAATCTGCAGTTGCATATCCTTTTATACCCTCTGATTGGTACCACGTGACCACTCACATGACCCTCTGGCCAACCAGAAATAAGGGCAAGTCACAGTCAACCAATCAGAAGATAGTAAACAATGTCGCGCTCTCGAAACGAGGCCGCGCTCTGGGGCTTTGGGGCTATGGGGCTATAGCGCTATAAAGCCTCACTTCTATTTCTGACGTTTTCAGCTCTAAAAACGTCACTTCTATTCTCGAAATAGAACAACATCTACTCTTACTCATCAAATATATCAACCTACCAAGTTACTACTTCAGTCAAATAGCAGTAAGTTGCGATCAATCACAAAAAGATTGACATATAGAAAAACAACACACAATATCACGTGCTGGCACAAAACATCACGGAAATCTATCCCTACGTATCAATAATCAGCACAAAAATCACATGGGCTTGATCACAATCACAGCTCACATCAATTACATCACAACATCACATCGTAATGCGTCTGGAAAAGGATTTATGTACAAAAATAGGGACAAAAATCACCGTTACACTCACGCTTCAACAGCACGCTAAAAACAAGAACTTCAACAGGATTATTTACTTTTCCCATAATAAAGACTTCACTGGGCCTAACGAAATCTGGACAAGTTTTCATCATGAGAGGGGCAATGTGGAACTAGGGATCTGTACAATAATTCAGTAAGTGACTAGGTTAAACATACTACCGGACGGCGTACCCTAGCCACTAGTCCCGACGTCCATGACTGACTGCCGGGGAAGTACCATAACGCTATGTTGCAGTTAGGCACCCCCATGGATACAGAATAACCTTCCTAGCAAAGCCTCAACAATCACCTGAATCACTACATCGTTTTCTGGCTAGTTTTCGCTTGTAACCCAGGCTGCTACAATAGTTGTCTACTGTCCACTCGTCCTCACTGTCATCATAGTCATCGCTGATTCCTTTCAACAATTCGTCGTCTTGACATGACACTTGCAGGATTGCGTCTCTCTTCTTTATCCTTCGTGGATTTATTCGCTTTGGTGCAGGCATACAGGATGTATTCAGTGCTTCATTCAGTTCTGAATCACTGTCACTGTTGTTAATATCCAGAAGATCCTCCTTACATCGAGGCTTACTGCGAGAGACACTCGCCTTAGATTTGCCTTTGATCGCGCTACGCGATTCCGAGAAAGGTACGGCCGACATGTGTTTCTTATCATTGGAAGGCAGATGCACTGTGCATGATTCACTCGATTCACTGTGCATAAAAACATTCGCTTCAGAACAGCAGAGCTCATTTTCATCAGAAATGTTGCCCAATTCAACCTCTTCGGCTTTTGGCTCATCAATTTCTTCCAACTGAATCTCCTGCAACGATCTTCCAACATACTTCCCTATATTCCCATTGTCAACTGCTATCAACAGCTTGCTTACTTTAGCTAGCTCAATCGACGAGTCCTGTAAGCGGTAATAGTTTCTATGGACATTGATATCATGGCCCAAGTGTCTAGCCAGCCAATCTAACTCATTTGTCTTCAAATCCATCAGCTGAGAAACAGTAGCAACATACTTCCGTAGTTTTGTACAGGTTATCAGATCGGCTCGTTCAATCTTAGCTTGATTAGCACATGCTTTCAAACAATCACAACCTCTTTCCGGATTTAGAGAACCATTTGCTTTTGCGAAGAGAAACGGATTATTAGGATGCACTGCAGTACGTGGTCGATGCACCAGAAGTGTTTCAAGGGTATGTTTCATATCTGGTGTTAAGAATACAGGAACAATCCGACCTCTCTTGCCCACAATTTTGACAATCTCAAGTCGCTTACACAGTTCTTTTTCTAGAGGATCAAATGTAGCAACATGCAATCACTGTCTTGTATGCAATCACTGTCTTGTATGCAACCACTGCCTTACATGCAATCACTGTCTCATATGCAATCACTGTCTTGTATTTCAATGACTGTCTTGTATGCAATCACTGTCTTACATGTAATCACTGTCTTGTATGCAATCACTGTCTTGTATGCAATCACTGTCTTGTATGCAATCACTGTCTTGTATGCAATCACTGTCTTACATGCAATCACTGTCTTGTATTTCACTGACTGTCTTGTATGCAATCAATCTCTATTTCGTTCCTTGCTATATGCAGTGAACGTGCTACTAAAGTACATTAGCAATGTCGTACAGGACTAAACGGGACTTCACTCTCTTTGCTCTGTTGTGCTTTTCATTGTCTAATTTGGACCTGACCTTCAGCCACGGTTTCGTACAGCCAACCGCTGATATGTACTCCAGGATAGATTTCTTACCTGTCAAACCAAATAAAATTCATGTAAACAATAGCTAAATCCAATGTTGCATGTTTGTTTTATAATTGATTATGCAATGTAAGTAATTGCGTAATCTTAATTAATTGATTACCCAAATTAATTAATTCAATATCTTAGGCACAAACGTTAGATATAATGCCGTTGCTCATATTCGCTAGATACCCAGCGCTCAATGATGGCTGAATTTACACTAGACCCACAATGTTCCTGTACATGCTCGACCAAACAAGTAATGAAAATCGTTGATGACAGGAAGAACATGCGGTTGTAAAACTGGCTTTAAATAAAAATGCAAAGAATGTTTTATTCACATCGAAATGTACGAGACAGCAGTCATGGTACACGTAAAGGAAATGCTACATACATACAAATGCATCTGTAGTGCAGCATTTAATCAGCGAGAGCGTGCTTGACAACTATTCCATCCTAATCAAGGAAGAAAATATGTAGGAAACATTCAACCCACCTTGATCAACTGGAGTCTGCTTATCCATTTCTCCTGTAATGAGGGGGGGGGTAGGTGAATTGAGCGTACTGCCACTGCATAGCATGAAAAAGTGCATGAAGTAATAGCGACAATGGGTTTGTAAGCTGATCAGAGCTGTAGATTAAGTGTAGACTACCATTCCGCTCTTTGGTTCTTTTATGGCCGTGGAGTTAACTTGTGCTCGTTGTCACCATCGACTCAACGAGCTGAACAACTTGATCTGAGGAAGGGAAATTACCCCATTCGATGATGATGCAGCGCCAATATGGCAACAATGACCGCCTGGACGTAAATAGTTTTGTTGATGCATTAATTTCACTATAATAGTGAAGTCAAACAAAAATTACAACACACACAAGCATAAATACAGGTGGCATTTATCCTGCTTAGAAAAAAACTCAAATTAGTCCCATTAGCATTGAAGTCAAGCTAAAGAGCATTGATAACGATTTACATTGTCTGAACACAATCCTTCCAAATTCATCACTGGTTTTGAACTCACCAAGCTTAGTATGTTCATACCAAGGCTCCAACTCTACAAATACACTCAACAAGCATTGAATCTATATAAAAGTAGGTCTACACTGTAAAACAAATATGAAACCTCCAGCTAGAAAGTAGATAACCAATTAAAATAAAAGTTAAAAGCACTTACCAAGCGTTCCAGATCCATTAAGCCAAGGCTCGAAATGGTTGAGGAGGCTCAACGTCTCATCCTTGGTCCACACATTGAATTTGCATACATCACCTGCACACATCAATAATTTGTTTGTATGTCCAACAAGTTGCAAATTATGCAACATTTTAAATTGGGAAAGAGGATCAACATACATTTGGGTAAAAGTAAACTTTCCAAAAGCTCAAAGGTGCATTTCAAGGCATGCATGTACCAAACAAAAATGTGTTCTAATCAAAAGTCAATCACTTTATTTGCTCTTGAAGCGAAACGATGTAAAGTAACAATCATCCATCTAGTATCATCAAGAGTTTATTATGTGTGGCTAACTAAAATACATCGTTCTTTGCAATCGATACTCTGCTCATTCGCACTAAGATAAAATGTGGAGACTAGGCAACATACAGTAATATCAGACATGAGCATCCACAAAAAATAAGTAAAATTCACTGACAATTAAATACCTATAGCAAGCAAGAAATGTTAAATGTACTGAACATAATCACAATGCTGAAATCACAACTGCAGTAACAAACCTCCATGTTTAACCTTCTTTCGATAAGGTTCCCAATCGTCGGCGTCTTCGTCTGCAGGTGCCGTTGTCGTAGACGTAGCAGGCTTCGTGGAGACTACATGACGTCGAGCGGATCGAGAAGATGAAGGTTGCTGTGATGTGACGGCACAATCAAAGTTGTCATCAATGTTACCACTTTCGTACGCACAGGCCATGGATGATCTAGGTTTAAATGAGGTTTCATGACTTTGAGTGATGGAAGATGTGAAGACGCCATTGAAGTCGTCATTGTCATCTTCACCATCAGGTGCAGAAGGCATTTTCGGGTATGGTTCGGTTATCAGGGCAGCACGCCGCGACAAAGAACTATGATCAACATCGAAATCTGCATCAAATATAAATGAGGTTATCAATGAAAGATTATCATAATGATACATTAAGAGAATAATTATATAATTACAAATTAAAATTCTACCATTGTCTCGAATAGATGAACACTAGATTTGTGTGTGTGTCGGCTTTGAGAAACAAATATTTTTTGCTCAGATGCCCAACAAAATGCCATTCATAGGTAATAGCACAAATAGGTATGAAATCCATAGATTTGAAATTATGAGTAGTAAGCAGATATAAGAAATCATGTAGTATAGCTTATAACACGATAAAAAACCTATCTTAAAACACCTACTGCATAAGCAACTGGGGGGTCGTGCGCTGAATAGTTCAGTTAAAAAATCGCACATATAAACTGACAAATTTGATCAGCCGCATGTGTCTCGTAAGCTACTACATAACAAAGATGCCTAAAAACACGAATTGAAGGTCATTGCCTCCCCTGATGATGTTGGTGTAGCCTCCCCTGATGATGCTGGTGAGGTTATTAAACAAGTAAAGAGACAAACATACATACATAATAACAAATATAGGCCTACAGAAAACAATGAAAAACGAATACAAAATTGACAAAGTACTGCGCGAAGCACACCTAGATGTGCGTATCTAAAAATTTGAAAATATATGAAATCGAATTGAAAACTTACCAGTTCTTTTAGCAAGAGTTTGCATCATATCATCACCACGTACTTCATTATCCACTGCTTCAATCTCACCGCTGGCATTGATGTCATCTGTTCTGATTTTCACTGAGCGCTGCTGGTCAAATCTCTGCAAAACGCTGCCAACCTTCAACATAGCTGCTTCTGCTGGTGGGCACTGATAATGGTCTGCATTCATTTTAGCTGAGTGACCCATGTGAGAATAAAAATGAGGTCGATCATTTTCTGGCACATCGAGGGCCGCATACTTCGTCGACACAAGATGCCTCATCGCTGTCGCAGTGATAAGCTCTGGTTTGCCAAGACCAGCATCATTGCAACTACGTCGTATTGAAGACGAACCAGATATGTGAGTTAGTGAGCCAGCAGTAGAAGGAAACACGTACGGATTCCTTTCGCTCACTCCTGCTACGCATCTCACATCGTCACTGACCAATATATCCATCGCAGCAAAGCAATCATTTGGTATGAACAACGAGACCAAGTGGTTGTTCCCCTTGCCACTGTTGAATGAAATCTTCATATCTTTGAAGAGCTGAATTTCATACTGGTCGAATTTGCTGTGTCTGCTTGTATTCAGCCATTTACCTTCCTTACATCCTTTCCACTCTTTGACAGTAAGCCTTGCCGCCTCTCCACCTCGACGAGCGTTGAATAGCGTTAGTCTGCATACGACTAGATCTCGTAGCTCCAGGTAATCACTCTGTTCCCATCTACTGTATGCATCAGATGTCAATTGCTGCATACGCTCGATGCTGTATGATCTTAATATTTCCACATCTTCATCTCGTGGAAGCACGTCTGGCATTATTGACTGTGTAAGATGTGCCTGGTTCACAAGATATTTGGCATCGCCAAACATTGCATTTTGAAACAATTTCAAGACGTCCACAAATTTCTCAATTTCTGATGACTTCTCGTCGAGTCCACGAACCAGTAGAAAAGCTTTCACAAACTTTGCAAACTTCCGAAGCAGAAAATATGTGGATTGCTTGAGACTTGCCTTGATAGAATCTGTCGTCTCTGTGAACGTTGAAACAGAATCCCTTAACACTTCAAACCTTGTACGAGACAGCATGCAGGCGGCGTCACTGCAAGATAGCGGAGGATTCTGGTTAAGGCATTTAGATTGAAATACCACGTACAGTCCAGCGAGACGGCGCATGTCACACATCACCGACTTCTTGACTTCTTGCTTCTTGTCCTGCTTGTTTTTCAACTTGTCATACTGATTTTGACCGAATTTAATTACTGAACTGTCGCCAGTGCAGATTCTACCTATTTCATCGAGCCTGAATCGATCAAGGATCTCAGACCTAAAGACTTCACTGACGTGCACATCAACAGCCAGGGTCTCAACTTTAACCGCTGCTGGTGATACAGTTAGATTCGCCGAGTGCAGGAGACAACTAACCTTATGCTTCTTATAATAACCGGCAGAATAAAATCCGGAACAATTTGTACACATCACCAATCTTTTCACGTTTCCGGTCGAACTGTTTTGACGAAGAAGTTCTGACTCATCAAAGTCTTTGTTCATAAGAACCGATTGGTTGTATTTACATATTCCTTGTTTCCGAATATTTTCAAAGGCTTTGTTGCGTTCTAGCTGTGTTCCTAGATTCATAGCCTCAACAACAGAAGACTCATTTTTATGTCTAGCTTTAAGGTGAGACGTGAGATGTACCGGGTGAGCCGCACAGAACAGGCATGGCCTGCGTGTTCCACGATTAGTATATCGGCGCCTTGAAACTTCGAAGCACGACTCCCTCTTTGCAGGACTGGTTGACTGCATAACATAACTGACCGTTTGATTTTGAATGCAATTGTTATCAATAAGCGGCAATGACAAGTTGTTTAATTTGCCTAGAAAAGGCAACGTTACGCTGGCTGTATTATCACAACTACAGTCAACAAAATCACGACTTGACTCTTGCTGTTCATCAGTGATGGTAGCAAACGTTATAGCTCGACTCGACTCTTGCTGTTCATCAGCGATGGTAGCACTTACAGTTTTGACTTGCAATAGGGGTACACATTTTTGCTCGTTTTGGACCGATTTCCTGCCGCTTCTTGTATACTCCATCACAATGTCAGCAGCTTCCTTACAGGAGATGTTAAATTCTTTACACAAAAATTTCAATTTTGGCATCACCAAATAGCGCTCACTTAAGGGGATCAGCTTGCCATGATGATTGATTAAGTGCACTTGCAGCTTGTAAAAGCGAGGTATCTGGAAATAGTTGAACAATATTGTCATGCAGCGTTTGGCCAAACCGTTTGCACAGAACATTAAAGGTTTCCTCATCATCAAATTCATCATCGCTCTTTGTCAATGCTACGCCCATGAAACTGGCATCTGTATTATAGCTATCAACAACTTTCTTCACACTCTGCCCATTCACTTCTTTCATAGCTAACAATTTTTCATATGCATTTTGTAATTGAGACTTTGCATCTATAACTCTATAGCACTGCTGCTTTGCAGGTACAAAGAAAGCTGTTTGAGGCAGCGTTTGGCATCTTTAATCATGCATGCATCAGTTGCAAACAGCCATGACACCAGTCTTTTAGCTAAGCCATTGTATTTTCTCTTGCACTCCTGTCAGGTTCTGGTGCACAACATTTAGACAAGTGACCATGAAGGGATGAAAGTCTCTTAAAATTGCTTTAATAGCTATAAATGAAGAGAATACCCATCGCACATCAGACACTTTCTTTACTTTAAGTAAATGAACTGTACATTGTTCAACAGTGTCTACCGCAAAATTCGAGTCTGTGCGCTATGCAGTGCAACGATTTTATCAATGGAAATTTTAGATTCAATTTAACAAAGCTGCGAGTCCACAATGTTACCTAGTCATTAGCGATTACCGGATAGAGTCAGCGTTGCCATACAATTTTTAAGCAAGATCACAGAAATATATTGCACTGTCTTTGAGAGTGCAATTTGTCTTTGAGAGTGATAAATTAATTTAAAATATATTACTAAATTACACCGCTAAATGAATATGGGTTGGGGGGGGGGTTTCTCGACCCCCCCCCCAGGGGTCATAAATCATTAACAGCTGGGGGGTTGGACACTGAGCTGGGGGGGTTCAACCCCCCAACCCCCCCGTCAAATATTGCACTGCTGTATACTCTTATAAACAATTGAACAGCCAAGGTACAGCAATTTAATCATTGGACATTATATGTAATACGTGACCAGGGAATAAAGGTGTTTTTGAGAGCAAAATTACAGCATTCAGGTTTAATTTAGAGACATGCAACATGAATTTCCGCAGATAAATTTCGTCCAATTACTTTTCAATTAATTAAGCTATTTCATTATTGAGAAACAGTCATCATGTACAAAGATCTTCCAACAGTTTCAACTCATGGTAGCACCGGCAGATGACTGTACTCGAACTCTTTACGCGACTGAAGATTTGCAAATTCCCTCAGAAACAGGAAAAATAAATAATAAAATAGGTGAATTAATTACAAATTATCTAAGCGGAATTTATCTAGACAATAATTTTTGCGAACATTTTGAGTGAAGGCATTGCAATGAGTGTTGTTAGCCGATCAGCTTCAAATATAAAATAGCAATATAATCTTTATGCTATTTCCACGGACCAATTTCTAACGTACCCCACAAAATTTTGTGAGTGGAAAATCTTCCTTGTTGCATGGTTCATAATTGTACGCACTGGTACAATTACGCACTGGTACGTGTGGTCCTCAGAACAATTCTCATTTATGTTTGGCTCGAGGACAGACACCATGGTTGTACATGGGTGCAATCAAGGGGGATCTAGTGGTTTTTCATCTTGCCTTCTACAGATTTCGTCTAATGGTTAAACCAGGGGCTTTGCACCGGCGATGTTAAGCCCATTCGCAACCCCCACCCTAATGTGAAGCCTATTTATACCCATCCACACGTACACACACAAGCACACACACACACACACGCACACGCACACACACACACACTAATCGTGTTTAGCTGCATGACGGGAGATGAGAATGTTCAGCTATTGTGACCAATCCTGATGACCAATGACCATTACTGTAGTAGAGACATAAAGTTAGTTATAGGCAGAAAAATTCGCAAGAAATTGCTCTTTATCATAAAAAAAACTTAACCAAAAGATCAAACATATTAGGTAGAAACTTTTTGAAAAGGAAACTGGTAGGCATACCGACTATTTAAAGTTTATAATTATTTAGACCTTTAATGAACAAGAAATTAGTAACTGAACATAACCAAAAGTAAGAGTAAAACTTTATACTTTGAAGAATTTAAAAAACTACGAAATATGATTGAAAATAAAGATTTTATCTGAAAGCAGCAACGCACTCGCCCATCAAAATATATATCATGTTGATTCTAATTGGTTGGTTTATAAGATGTAAATCATTTGAAACTGTTTCTTGTTTTTCATCGTACGAAGCAGATGTCTATTAAGTCAAAGGCAATGCAGTGTATCATGTCTCTTCTGGTATGTATGTATGCATGTAAGATGCACTTCTAACGCACCATGGCATTGTTGAAGTAAACAAAAACACAAAATCATACGTGCGAGAGATACCAAACTTTCGACATACAGTACGCTGAGGTAAAGAGACTGGTATTGAGTTGTTTCTTGAAAGTGTTTAGTTGTTCTGGTGTAATAACGGTTGCTAAGTCAATATAAACAAAACACATTTTAATAACATATACACCACAAAGACTAAAGCAATCCAATCGTCAGTAGTATATCGACTAGCTAACAAGAAGGTCATTATTCGTATAGGCTAATATAATATATTCCTATTATATACGGCATGTGTTGTGTATATACATCTACGCTTTATAAATGCAAGTAAGTTTATGTAGTGTATGTAGATTTTATATTATTCTCATGTCGATACGCATCAGCAGTTTTTGAACATGTCGCAGATAAGTCGCTCGACCGTGACGGAGCTGCCAATCGATGCCCTGAAGAAGA
>JAQFYQ010004084.1:0-10158 GCA_034694885.1 Buchholzia appendiculata | reverse complement strand
TTCCCCCAAAATAAAAATATTCGTCAAAAAGCTCAAATTATTTCAAGCAAATGCCTAGCAAACAATCAAATTAATATTAACGTGGAGTATATCTTAATTTTGTAGAAAACTTGAAATTTGTGCGAAATTCAATGCTATTTTAGGCTGTTCTGCCACTCACGGGCGTTTAATCAGCTAGATATTATACTATAAATTATTATCCCAAAACGGTCTATTGCTTGTAAGCCAAATATTTATTCTTGGTAGGCACCAATAATAATATTATTATTTTGCTCACTTTGATTTTTTCCAAATCATTGTTATTTATAAGAAAAAAATCAGAAAGACAGTTTAATATAAAATTAAATTCAAAATATATTACTAATGATATTCATTAATAAACAAATTGACCAATGTCAAATTTAATATAATATTATCTATTGTATATTCTAAATCTATATTCTAATTTTTTTATGATTTTTTCCATTAAAGCCGAGAGTCGATTCAGAAAGTCCGTGGGTATAAGATCAGGTTAGGATTTTCTTGATGATCCGCGGGTCGGGTCGAGATAAATGGTCAGTGGGTCAGATCGGGTCAGTGAATCCGTGGTCGGATAGGTGACCCAGGTTCAACTCTGAATTCCAGCTGAGTTCACAGCTGTATTCCATGCTGCAGTCGCTTCGAAACTTCCAGATAATTGATAGATAACTTAAATGTTAGATAACTGTATGCAATATAACTCCAATGATAGGTAACTGTATCTGTATGTATGTATGTATGTATGTATGTATGTATGTATGTATGTATGTGTATGTGTGTATGTATGTATACTTGTAGGTATGCATGTGTACATAAAAATGTATTTATTTATGTACATGTATATGGATGTGCATGGATATACATGGATATGCACATTTGTCTGTATGCAAACATACAAGTATATGAACTTGTACTTCCGATAATTGATTGTAATTAATTGATAGCATGTGTATAACCGACGCTTATACTTATCAATCGGTACCGATACCACTTAAACCATCGATACCGTTATACCACTTAACCATCGATACCGTTATACCACTTAACCATCGATACCGTCAGTACTATGTGAAGACATTGCATTGCTATGTTAATCAATTCCAACAAAGTAATGCTGAACCGCAGGGTGGCCCTCCGTTGACACACCTTCTGCAACTGGTAGAGATTATATTCTGTCATACCACCTCTGTATTTAATGTATCAATTGATCTATTAAATAGAATATTATCTTTAGACCCTAGGCCTACTAACACAGTGGCCAATAAACGACCAATATAATACAACACAATTAACAAGATTCAATTGGTTAATTATTTATTTAAATTATGCAAAATATTGTAAAAACTGAACAAAATGTGACAAAGTCGAACAGAATTTATTGACGCACCTGCGGCCAAAATAAAACATAAAATACAGAGCGAAGTCTCAACAAGGATAACAATGCACAATAATACTTAACTCTGTAATAAGCATAATATACTTTAAAACAAATTAGTTAAACTTAACTACAATTTGCAAACAACGTTTATTAATAAATACTTGGCTTTCAACCATCAAGTTAAATACTAAGCTGTAAGTCTGAAATCAAGTCTATCAAGAAACTCAGTATTTACATATATGAATATGTCAATAAATAATGAAACACTCAGTTTTACGATATGATTTAGAAGATTACAACAAAAGTCAAGGTCATTATGCTTTATAATCTGATCGGAGTTACGTCTCCGTAACATGTTCTATAGCCCGGCCCGATAGACAGAATTTAGTTTTGAAAAAGATTTGTTTGCCACTCTCCGTTCCTATCTAAAAATTAATTCTTCAAAATTGTATCAAGCTCTTTTCAATTTTTGGTCAAGAGGAATGGAATTACAGGGAAAAATTTCTGACAAGTTGGGGAGGGAGCTCGGCGATGACCGAAATATGTACCGTTTTAAGAAAAAAATCATTTTAGATTAAACTCGTACCCCCCCCCCCCGCCTAAAATACGGCCCTGAATGTAGCGTAGATGTATTAGACATAATCAATACAATACTGGCTTGTACAGATGTATTTACAAGGTTGCGTGTAGGGCTTAAACACAACGTCTCTCGCACAGACGTTCATCATACAGGTGTAAAACTTATTTCTCAATATAAATAATACAATATAAATAGATTGCATTATGAGGAGTTATCTGTCAAGTTCAGTCGTCCAGTTTAAAATACATAGTTGTTGAACGGCCAATGACGCACATACGTCACCACGCACACACCACGGCTGTGCATCCAGAAGTGTTGCACTAATGTTACACAATGTTGCACAATGTTGCACAAATGTTACACAATGTTGTATAAATGTTGCACAGGTTTGTTAGAGGCAGAAGAATCAAACAGTGTACAAACTATTTAGCAGGACAATGTTTGTTAGAACAAAAGCAGCGAAGCAAGTACAAAAGCAATATTACAGCAACAAAGCCGAAATCAACTTTCCGAAACTTGCACGAAGCCGAGGACTCCTCACAAACTTCAGTACAATTATGAAGTGCTCAGTTTAAAAATAAACAAAACCAAACAATTTATCTTCAAATATAACACTGCACTCCAATTTCAGGCTGTAGGGCTTATATAATTTCAGGCTGTTTATAATTATATGATATATAATTTCTTTTACCTGGACAGGAAACTATCGAATACAAAGAGTTTAACACAACAGCAAAACATTCGAGTCTGGGAGATTACTAAAATATAGACTACATTCTCAATACTTGTAGCAAATACCAGTTTCAAAGCCACATACATGGCACAGTTCACTCTCAAATTCTACATGTTTATAGTACAGGCATAAACAGTAGTCAGCATATTCAAAATTAACAATATACAAACTTTCTCATATTTTACTTCTTCATCACAATAAAAATATAAATACATTCCTATCGGTGCTCTAAGGCAGATACAAACTACATAAGAATAGCTAAAAACCAAGTTCATAGATTTTATTACAAATTGTGTTAGATTTCACAGTAGTGGAAAAGTTTTGAACTTGTAAAGAAAGATAAAGGTCACGAAGTTACTCACTACCTATGAATTGCATTAAAAAACGACTTGAGGTTACATCAGCAGAGCAATATCCTTAAATATTAAATCACATAACCAAAAAAATTCAGCATTCATTAATTTCCATTAGCCGCACCATTCGTCGTGCCATTAATACCATTAGCCTTGGGGGTGAGGGAAGAGACGGCGCTTTGCAAAGCTTTCATGGCAGCCATGGGCTGAAGCAGTTGCTTGCGGAAGTTGTCCAGAAGTGTGTTGTCCGTCATTGTGACGCGACGATCCAGATCGACGTCCAGTCGGTTCGGATCAATCACGACGATGGCCTTTATGTGGCCGAGCTTGATCGCTTCGCCTATGTACTCGTTCTCCATGGTGATGTTGTTAAAGTAGGCACACGTGTCAGGGTTGATGATGCCAGATTGCACTGCCTCGGTGTAGGTTAGGCGCTTCTTGTTCTTCAGGTCGTAGACGGTGTTGACTGCGTAGGTCTTCGTCTGGATCTCAGGTTCTCTGTTACACATTACATTACAATACATTACATTATCTTACATTACTTTATACCTGCATAGTTATAAGATATACATCAAAATAATGTTCACAGTAAACATTGATATAAAATATGATAAGAATGGCTACAAGTTACAGTGATAATAAAATAATTACATTCTTTTATCTTCTTTCACATTGGCATCGTATTACTGACCTCTGAATGCAGGGCGTGTATGCAGACAGTATGCAAGTGGAAAGCTCCCAAGCTTGGACAAAGCCTGTAGCTCGAAAAGCCCCCTCTGAAACCCAAACTTGTTCGCCCTGTATTAATGTGAATGCAGTCTGCGTCATAGTTTATTAACAACATTGGGATTTGAATCGGTTGAAAATTACTACATTTCTTATCCCCCATAGAGTGGAAGAAAACGTGTATTCAAAATCATTACATTCTTTCATCTTCTTTCTCATTGGCATCGTATTACTGACCTCTGAATGCATGATATAGATGATTAATTTAACAATTAAATTAATCATCTATATCAATGTGCTGTTAATCTTGGATTTATTAGAGAAACATTTCACTGTCAGAAGTTCATAGTGATTTCAACAATTATTCATCTAGTAAAGTAAACCGGCAGGACTGGAGAGAGACGGTGAGTTTACTGCAAAGCCCAAACCCAATTGGTCTGCAGAAGATAACAAACATAATGACGACGACGATGATGATGATGACGATGATAGCGACTGGTGGTGAAATTCCTGATGTTTTATCAAGTTACTGCTAAAACCGGTATATTGTTCTTATATAAAGCCTAATCTCCAGAATCACAGCTGCTCATTGTACCAACTGTTAACGACTTCAACACCGCAAGAAAAACAGGGCACACATACGTGCATGCGAAAACTTGCATACATGTGCAAGTTCGCACATGTGTATACTCATCTATGTACACTTACTTGTCCTTGAGGTCGAGGTCAGCGTCGAACTCTACGATGAGCAGACCGCTGTCCAGCGCGTCCGCAAGACTGATCTCTTCATTCGTCAGCTTGTTCCTGTACAACCCTTTCTTCTGATCAAAGATCCCGGCCTTCACTGCCTCGTCTACAGACAGACGTTTCTCATTGCTTGCATCGATCACAGCCTACGCACAGAAAAACAACACAGTACAGAACACGAGGGACAATGTGGTTGGATATAACAGATTTTGGCAGTTAAATTTTGTAGCTAAATGATATAGTATTTAATCAAACACTACAAACTAGCAAATATGAAATCATATTATTAGCAGAAAATAAAGCAAGAACTGATTTTACAAATGACAAACAGTCATGACGAAATAGTGTTAACTATTATCTACACAAGAAAACAGACATTAAATAATTAAGAAAAACATTCAATGCTAAGCAATAACAGATAACAAAATAAAATGTGAACACCTATACAAAATTGCACCAACGATTTTGTGGGGTTTCTACCTTAACAACGCATGGTGCGTTAGAAGTGCATCTTACATACATACATACAAAAGTAAAATACTACAAATTCTATTCCCTGACCTTAATTGTGTATGGCCTTGACTCCTTGTACGTCTTGATGGTAAGTAGGTCAATGTCTCGCTTCGTCTCTGCTGACTTCCTGACCGTCATCAGTTCGACCTTGATCTTGCCGGCGTTCATGGCCGTGGGGATTGGCATGGCTTCCCCGGTGTCCGGGTTGACGTACCTCCCTTCAGCCTGGTTGATGATCCTGAGAGAGATGGCACGATCCAGAGAGATCTCTTCTCCAGTCCGTGGATCAATCACAGCTGCAGAATCATCCAGATCAATGGTTTAAATTCTTGCTTCATTATGAATCATTTACATTTGTAAGGCCTGAAAACAGGGATTAATCTAAGGGGTGTTTCGGGTTCAAACCTTCAAATTTGTTGTTCTTAAAATTAATGATGATTTTTAAAGAAATTTTTAAAAAAAGGTCGCTACAAATTAGTTGGAAGCAAAAAAAATCAGAAATTACAACTTTGTAAAAAATCGTCGATATTTTTTGACTTCCACCCCCCCCCAAATGAAATCCTGGCTACGGCCCTGCCTTACGATGACTCATGCTTCCTACAACTTACTTAAAGTTTGAACCCACTGCCCTTCACTGCCTAAACCTAAATAAGATACATGATACAAGAGTTCATATATAGGCCATCCATCAAGATACAACTTCTCAATTAAATATCATATTTCACAAAAATAGGCGTACACGACAGCTGTTTAATAGCATCGTTTCATTTCATTACTTGTCAAAAATGAAATTGTCTTCCTAAAATTCATTTGTATAATAAATTCAGTTCACATTCACATTTCTGTGTAAAACTCTCTCAGCTCTAAGAGAGATTGCCAGTTGCAGATCGACCGATCAGACATGAACTCATTGCCGGTGTCAACACCGGCTTGTTAATTAAGAACTGAAAAAAAACTAATTATATGGGGTAATAATATTGAGATAGCTACAGATAGTTGACTTTGTAATCTGTATTTGCATCAAAATATAAATCAAATTTCAAACTTAATTGCAATGCACATTAGATCTTATGGCCAAGTGTTTGTAAACTATGTCTACATAAACTCACAGTGGTTCCTACATGTTATGACAAAGATTCCAACATGACAAAGGTTCCTACATGACAAAGGTTCCTACATGATAAATGTTCCTACATGGTAATGATAAAGGTGTCTACATGACATAGGTTCCTACATGACAAAGATTCCTACATGTAATGACAAAGGTTCCTACATGACAAAAGTTCCTACATGACAAAGGTTCCTACATGTAATGGCAAAAGTTCCTACATGACAAAGGTTCCTACATGTAATGACAAAGGTTCCTATGTGACAAAGGTTCCTACATGACAAAGGTGTCTACATGACAAAGTTTCCTACATGACAAAGGTTCCTAGTTCCTACATGTAATGACGAAGGTCTGCTTCTCTTCCTGTTCACTGGTTGTCATACGCGTGGACTCTGCTGTTTCTTTGGCTCTCTCCATTGTGTACCGTTCCTCGGCAGAGGCGCTGCCCAACTCAGTCGTCTGACCAACCTCCTCCCAGTCAACCTCGTCGTGACTTGATGACGTAGTAGTGCCCCATTTCCTGTCAGAATACAAACCACATGTCAGTACACATTCCACAAGTGTCATAAATCAGCATGCATGTGAGAATACATGTCAAATCCGATAAATATTCGATAAATATTTCCATTCCACAAATATATTAAATATAACACACACACAACGAAGTAAGTATAAGTGACTTACTTGAGTCACTCTGAAGTAAGTAAGTGACTTACTTGAGCCACTCTGAAGTAAGTAAGTGACTTACTTGCGTCACTCTGAAGTAAGTATAAGTGACTTACTTGAGTCACTCTGAAGTAAGTAAGTGACTTACTTGAGTCAATCTGAAGTAAGTAAGTGACTTACTTGAGCCACTCTGAAGTAAGTAAGTGACTTACTTGAGCCACTCTGAAGTAAGTAAAAGTGACTTACTTGCGTCACTCTGAAGTAAGTAAGTGACTTACTTGAGTCACTCTGAGGTATGTGTAAAAGTGACTTACTTGAGTCCCTCTGAAGTAAGTAAGTGACTTACTTGAGCCACTCTGAAGTGCTGACAAACTTGTAGTCCTCCCAGTCCTTTGTTGCGAGCAGGTACTCCGGGTGTCGACTCGTTTCTATCAGCAGCTTGTACTTCTCCCAGTGTGACCAGAAGTCCTACGTCACAGAACAACAAGGTCACGTGACACGCGAATTACATGATATACAAGACATGACGAAGTCACATGACATGCGAGTCACATGGCATGGAAGTCAAATGGATCAATAACATGTGAAAGTCAAATGCGTAGAAAATATGAAAATGCAAATAGAGCTGTACACAGTCACACAAGTGCAGAGCTGGTTTCTTGATTTTCTTATTTGGAGATCTTGTTGTTTGAAGCTTAGGCTCTGTCTTGCAATTTCGAAAATGCATTAAAATAGTCAAGACTTATTACAAAATAAGTTTAAGCAAGACCTCTCAATCAACAAGTGCAGTTCATCCATAGCTAATTTATGTTACATTTGACAAGTCTAAATCTTTTAGGTTTTACTTCCTTACTACAGTTCCATAAATAGGTTTTAGGATACTATTCTTCATAAAGAATCAAGGTAATATCATGAATAGGATTAGGCCTAAGGGTTAGGTTAACCTAGCAGAAATGTTAACTTACTCTGAAATTCTTTAGAAGATCCTCCAACAGAGCCGTCTGGATGACCAACAGGCGGCCGTTTTCTGAGTCTGTAAACAAGTTTGTTCATTTTAACAGATCATTGCATTACGAGCAAACAATAATTCACACAACACTAATTATATAATATTGATTGAAGCTTGACCACGCTGTCGAAGATGATAAAGATCTAGCTATGCCGGCGATGTTAGTATTTCTGCATCGGATGTACATCGTTCACGCATGCATGCCCAACGCCTCAGCTGGCCTAGCTGCTGTGATCAATAGAGCGTGAACGACGTTGCTTTTTATCTGTATAACGTCAATGCTGTTCGCTTACTGTCATATATAAAAGCACGTCAAGGCCTATAAGCCAGAGATATAAAGTAAGTTCACAACTTTTAATCCAGTAAGCCTCTATAGCTCAGTGGCAGAGCACTGGTCTTGTAAACCAGGGGTCGTGAGTTCAAACCTCATTGGGGGCAATTGTTTTTGCATTTTGTGAGTAAAACATTGCGACCAGTCAACTGTATAATCTCACACGACCCTCCAACAGACTAGGAGCAGCCTCGCTTTGAATCTGTAATCAGCTGATGATGACGTCGTCAAACAGTGAGATATCACTGGTCTCTTCAATGCAACGAGAATTGTGTGTGTCCAAATACAGGATTACAAAGATGGCGACCATACATTCCTTTTATTTATTTTCCCGCTTTTCACCTAATTCGTTGTCAGTCACATTTTTTTGTTATTTTACTGATAATGGTTAACAAACAATTAACAATTGCTTCAAAACGAAAAGTTGTGCAATTTTATGACAAACAGTACATCCTCATCTTCATTTTCCTCATCATCGTCATTATTTCTCACCCAGCCTGGCACTGACTACAATTAGTGCTAGGGTTATTAAAATGAATTGAAGTTTTATCAGAATGTTGTTTCAGTAATTAGAAGGAACTAGCCCAAAGTATGCTCACTATGATCAGGCTCTGCAGCGAATATACATTTCAACATTTGGGATTTCTAAAGGAGCAAAGTTTTGAAGAGCCGAATGCCATTCCTGACGCCATCAGTCGCTGCTCGTCTAGTCCAGCTCAAGGAGGAACATGCCATCAACATGCCATCAACATGCCATCAACATAGCAGGTCTATTGCATACCCGTGCACTGCTGGACATCAGCTTTTTCAAGGTAATGACGTGAATTCAGTTAAACCTGACCTGCCAAGGCACCTGGCTTACCAAGGCACTTGGCTTGCCAAGGCACCTGACCTGCCAAGGCACTTGGCTTGCCAAGGCACTTGGCCTGCCAAGGCACCTCACCTGCCAAGGCACTTGGCCTATACCAAGGCACTTAGCAGAAGTCAAAAACATGTTTTGGTTTTCGCCTTTGCAAAAACAAAGGCAGTGGACAGAATTGAAAGCCGTCTATGAATGAAGAACATGTATTGTTTAAATAAACATTGATGAAAGTAACATTTAATCAAGTAAAAAGCTCTATCACATGACATAAAACTAAGCAAAACCAACACACTATTGTTTTCAGTGCCTATTGCAAGAGATCTTTCACTTTAAAAAAATGATGTGATTTTTCAGAGAGAAAAAACAGACTAAATAAATTAAAATAATTAAACCTAAGTTAATTATAACACCAAACACTTTCGAACAGGGATGTCCATCCCTATCTTCCATACGGAGGCAATCCCCCTATTTGATGGAAACAATGTGACGTCATTTTGCCTAGGTTTCGAGATCTGTTTTTGGCGTCTTGACCTTGAACTCTAAAGTCTTTGTCTTGAAACCTTGAAATCTTAAAACCTTGAATCGCATTGTTTTAGTCATGACCTTGGCCTCATAGGTTTTAGACCTCAAAGTCTTCATCATACCCGTCTCCTAAATAGTTTAAAAATTTCAAGACAGTTGGGCTTAGCTTTACCGAGATAATGACAATTTTGAAGATTCAGCAAATCAAGTCAATATAAAATAACCATGCACTTCATGATTTGTTTTAAACATTATTTCTTTTTGTTACCCCATAAAGTTGGATCACAAATCTATGATGAAAGATGAGACATATCAACCAATCAGAGGTCGCCAATTAGTTGGTGCTTCAAGCAACATAATCATTGTAAAAATTTAGTTGTATCTCAGCTGACTCACACATCTCACAACGTCTCTTCAACGTTGCGACGCTGACAACAATGCATCAAGAACTCTAGTGCGTTGCGTCCTCATAAACATCAATATGTCAGTCAGATGATCCTAAATATAACAAGTCAATTGTCAGATTAACATAACCGTAAGCCTCTATAGCTCAGTGGCAGAGCACTGGTCTTGTAAACCAGGGGTCGTGAGTTCAAACCTCATTGGGGGCAA
>JAQFYQ010004083.1:0-10160 GCA_034694885.1 Buchholzia appendiculata | reverse complement strand
TGTGCACTCAAACGTGTGCACTCAAACGTGTGCACTCAAACGTGTGCACTCAAACGTGTGCACTCAAACGTGTGCACTCAAACGTGTGCACCTCAGCATTGATGCCGCCCTGGCTGCAGCTTGAACGTTTAATTCAGCGTCGTATTGCACTCAGTGAGATTTTCGTCGAGTCTTTGTGTCCTTGCAACGGGATTGAGGACAACTGGAATAGCTGCTGCTTGGATCATCATGAGAAGTGCTCAACATGTCCGTGCCGGATGCCCTTCATGAACATCTTGGACTTGAGTGTCTGAGTGAGAGAAGGAATGAAGGAGAGAAGGAATGAATGAGAGAAGAAATGGACGAGAGAAGGAATGAATGAGAGAGGGAATGAATGAAAGAAGGAATGAAGGAGAGAAGGAATGAATGAGAGAAGGAATGAAGGAGAGAAGGAATGAAGGAGAAATGGAATGAATGAGAGAAGGAATGAATGAGAGAAGGAATGAATGAGAGAAGGAATGAATAAGAGAAGGAATGAATGAGAGAAGGAATGAATGAGAGAAGGAATGAATGAGAAAAGGAATGAATGAGAGAAGGAATGAATGAGAGAAGGAATGAATGAGAGAAGGAATGAATGAGAGAAGGAATGAATGAGATAAGGAATGTATGCTGTGCAGAATCGTTAATTTTAGACATTCAGTCATCAATTTCATCATCACCGTTATCATCATCAAATATTTATTATCAGTTTGAAGCTAAAAGTAACGAGGACGACGACAAAAACGACGGTGGTGATGAAAATTATGATACATCTCAACGATAATGATGATGATGACGATTTTGACAATAATAAGTCGAAGGTTTTGACCGTGGTAGCAAATATTGTAGAGGTTCAAATGACCTACCACCAGGGGGCAAGTGACGGGGGGGGGGCAAGCGACGGGGGGAGGGCAAGTGACGGGGAGGGGGCTAATGACCGAGGGGCGGATGACCGACGGGGTCAAATGAACTTACAACTCGATAGATGAGCGATGATGACGGTGTTGTTCAGCTATTAGATTTATCGAAGCCAAACATTGTTTCAAGAGGAGGGCGGCGTGACGTCATGCGTCAGTCATGTAAAGTTCGCTAGAATGATAACAACATCTCTTTTCTACAGTCGTTCAAAAAGGCAGAACTACAAATTCTCCTGATTTATTCCAAACTGAAAACCTGAGGTATTCTTTCAATCAATGTCTACGGAGATCCCAGAGCCAAAGAACTTGCCCTCATGAAACATCGTTTGCGTTAAGTGAGAAAAGTGTCAAACCTAATATCCTGACTCAACTCAGTAGCGGATCACATACGTGATTGTACTGTTATGAAAAACAAAACAGTACTTTAGTGATCTGATTAGAAAGTCCACAAGATGCTAAGTAATTTTGGAAAGATATCATGTGTAAAAAGATCTGTTTGGGCTATCAATATTATAATTTAAAACAACTTGCACTTAATTAAAAGCATATTTTGACTAAAATATCTCGACGAACTTTTATTACATATTGCGAAAGAACCTTGTGGTAGGATAAATTGAAAATCATGTGAAAATATTTCGTAATATTTCCTCTGTGCTTGGTTACAAAATTGTACAAATTCATCTGGCAGTTTTAAATTAGATCATTTGGAAGACTGTTCGCGAACTGTTTCGTGTCACCCTGTAGTTGAACAAGTTCATACTGAGAGTTATTGATGTTACTACATTCGGATGTGGCAAGGATAGAACTAAGCACTATCATAGAACTAAGATTCTTCTACTCCTCTATTTATCTATAATAGTAGGTCACGTGCCAAGTTGAAAATAGTGCCTCAGCAGGTTTCAGTAGCACACATGGAAGCTGCCTCAGTTAGGCAACAGATTCCCATAGCATGGTAGCTGCCTCAGTTAGGCAACAGATTCCCGTAGCATGGTAGCTGCCTCAGGCTACAGGTTTCCGTAGCATGGTAGCTGCCTCAGTTAGGCAACAAATTCCCATAGCATGGTGCTGCCTCAGGCAACAGATTCCCATAGCATGGTAGCTGCCTCAGTTAGGCAACAGATTCCCGTAGCATGGTAGCTGCCTCAGTTAGGCAACAGATTCCCGTAGCATGGTAGCTGCCTCGATTACTAAACACAGCATTTCTTACCGAACTAAGAAAAAACTTGCCGAACCGAATGGAGCTCTCCACATATTCAGCCTTTGTCACTCACTCACTCACTCACTCACTCACTCACTCACTCACTCACTCACTCACTCACTCACTCACTAACCTTACTTCTGTATTTTTGTATTTTAGTTGTCGTTTTTTTGCTGAAAGTAGTGTAAATTGTTGATGTAAATATCCCCGGTCACTAGCACGATAGGCCCCCGCCTTTCTAGTAGCCATTCCATCTAGCAGAGTAATATATGACTATATCTATATATTGCTATTGATAAATATTTATTGCTTTGTATAAATTGATTATTGCATTGTATTGATGCTATTTGGAAAAAATAAATATACTACTACTACTACTACTAGTTAGAGAAATAGCAGAGAGTTAGAGAAATAGCAGAGAGCTAGATAAATAGCAGAGAGTTAGATAAATAGCAGAGAGTTGGAGAAATAGCAGAGAGTTAGAGAAATAGCAGAGAGCTAAAGAAATAGCAGAGAGTTAGAGAAATAGCAGAGAGCTAGAGAAATTGCTGAGAGTTAGAGAAATAGCAGAGAGTTCGAGAAATATCAGAGAGTTAGAGAATTAACAGAGAGTTAGAGAAATTTACTCTCTGGTATCTCATATTTCAATGTGGAAGGAAAGAGAAAAGTCATGGAAAGCGGTTCACCGTGGATACTCTGGGAATTATGGGTCTTACATTTATATTGTGCATTATTCCAGTGTTGGGTGAAGTTCCTACCTGATGTCACCCACTGCTGGGTGAAGTTCATACCTGATGTCACCCACTGCTGGGTGAAGTTCATACCTGAGGTCATCCACTGCTGGGTGAAGTTCTTACTTGATGTCACCCACTACTGGGTGAAGTTCTTACTTGTCACCCACTGCTGGGTGAAGTTCTTACCTGATGTCACCCACTGCTGGATGAAGCTCCTCTCATGTGACCCACTGCTTGGTGAAGTTCTTACCTGAGTTCTTCGCTGTGTCTCTTCATTGATTGGCAGATATCTCTCATGTAGAAGACGTTGTTGCGATACATTTCATTGATTGCAGCCTTGATCTCCTCTACCTAAAATAACACAAAGCACAAACCATGCTACAACCCAAACTCTTCTACATCCTAAACCCTGCTCCACATCCTAAACCCTGCTACATCCCAAATCCTATCACAGCACATGGTTTGATCTCTTTAGCCTCTCACAGCACTATCACTGATGGCCTGTATAAGACATGCTTAATACAAGTTGAACGACAGTGTCAAGCCACTCATTTAGCTCTTGCTCAATTCCAGTACTGAACCACAATCCCCGTCCCGGTGCTGATTCTTCCAGCTTGAGAGTTTAAGCAAGTGGAGTGTGCATGTGGATGACATGGCTTCAAGATTCTTGTCCGCTAGGACAATAAGCTATCAATGTCTACCAGTCAGTGAGGAAGAAACTGTGGAATCCTTATACAGCACAGCAGCTCAAATGTCATTGAACTATTGAAACATTCTATGCAGATTATGTCTGCAGTATTCATTTAATCAAAATACTATGCAATTTTCTAAACTTATAACAAGTCCCAACAGAGAAAGAGAAAGACAAGGAACCTTTGAGTTGAAATCCATCTTCATGGAGTCGACAAACTTCTTGACAGGGGCGACCATGTCCGTGAGGTATCTCGACTTGAGATCAATCTCATCTCTCACCGCGCTCTTCACTCTCTCAATCTTCTCTGTCAACTCACGAGACATGGGAGGATTCCTCTGAAGCTGGTAGGCCGTTGTACGGATGTCACGCATCAACTCTGGGCGCATGTACGCGTACCCAGTCAAGATGCGCTCGTCAGACTTGGAGAGAGCACCACGGATGTCGTTGATCTTCTGTCCCCGAGTCACGTGAGAGATCTCAAAGGTTGACTGAGTTGGACTGAAGAACTGGGCAAACATCTGGATGCTGTCACCTGGCGAATAACAAAGTAACAAATTAGTTAATCATCTTGTCAAAGATAAGAAGCAGTAATTAAATCTGCATTACATTTCTCATCATCACCATCATCTGACGTCAGATTTCCTTGAAAGGAAAGGTTAGATGCAACGTATCTGAGGGTTGACAGTGGCTGGACTTTACGTCTGCATACCCTTTGCTGTAGATCACCAATCCCTACCGGGAATTGGTGATATACAAAGGATCCAGGATGTTGAAACGAGATAGAAATAACATGGTGCTGTGAAACCTGGAGAGAACGATTGCAATGAATCCCAGTCTTACCGTCAGCGTTGAAGAGCTTGAGATCACAGCTTCTGTCCCTCGAACTGATATCAACTGTTGACCTGAAGGAAGTGTGTCCACAAGATGCTTCCACGTCGTAGCGATACACTCCTTCATCATTGTCCTGACCTCGGTTTTTCGTCGACAGCTTCATCACATCCAGGGGAGTCGTCAACTAAAGGCAACACAGACATGGCATCAATCAACATCCTTAACTCTTTGCAAGCAAAAATGTGTAATACAAATATTAACATCAAGCTTCATGATGAATGGTCTGTCGGTCTGCCATACCTAAGGGTTCTAGAACACCTGAGACCTTTCGTTCCAGTTCTACCTCAGAGTTCTAGAATACCCGAGACCTTTCCTTCCAGTTTTTCCTCAGAGTTCTAGAACACCTGAGACCTTTCCTTCCAGTTCTTCCTCAGAGTTCTAGAACACCTGAGACCTTTCCTCCCAGTTCTTCCTCAGAGTTCTAGAACACCTGAGATCTTTCCTTCCAGTTCCTGAGACCTTTCCTTCCTCAGACATAAAGCTCAACAGCGCCCTGGCACTCGGTATGCATACTGTCAAAGCGGCGCCAGAATCTTTATTTGGGGCTTGGCGAGCCGGCGGAACAAATTTTCCTCTTTTTGCCATGAATAGCAGAAGAGGGGGGGGAGACATTTTGCACCCAGAAAGAATTTCTGTAGAATCTCTGGGGTTCTTGCTGCTTAGCCCCACCCCAAGCCTTGATACGCGTCGCCTATATGCATGACCAAGACTAATAGAAACCGCTGCTGCAGCTGCCTGGGTGACGTCAGACAGCTAATCCCTTGATGACATTCAGGTGTGGAGAGTACAAGAAAGGTTTCATTGATTAACTCTTTATTTATATCCGGACAAATCGAGAGTGATAACCAAACTTATTTTTATCTATAACGTCTTTGTCCAATTTTTATTGCAACAGCAAAACAGCACACGTATAGTACAGTGGAAAATTCAACACAGGAAGGTATCAGTCTAAAATTTATTTAAAAGATAATTTTTATAAGAATATTCAACCAATGAGACATGTTGAGAATTTATGCATTCAACCAGCACAGCCAGTACCAGTACATTCAACCAGTACTTATATATTTATATATTACATATTTACATAGGCTTACATAGTACATACGATGAAAGCATTTGAATTACGTGTGCATGGTTCCCCCACCTTTAGGTGGGGGTGGGCGAGGCTCTCCACCTTCAGAGATGGGGGTGGCCGAGGTTCCCCACCTTCAGAGGAGGCGGGGTGGGCGAGGTTCCCACCTTTTGGTAGGGGTGGGCGAGGTTCCCCATCTTTAGGTGGAGGTGGGTGAGGTTCCATCACCTTCAGATGAGGCGAGAGTTGGTGAGGTTCCATCACCTTCAGAGGAGGTGAGGAGGGCAAGGTTCAGAGGAATGTAATCTCTCTTCAAACAAATTCACTCACATCCGAAAGTGTTCAAAATTTACATAGTTTAGATGCTTCATTTACATTGACAGAAATATTTCTAATTTTGTATTACAATAAATCAAATTTCATACAATATACAAATCCTTAATTAATCTTAATTCAAAATGTTTATAGTATTTAAAGTTTTAAACTGTTCATGACAATTATGAACAAATCAGACAAAACTTGAATAAACAGGTTTTCACAACTTCTGTCAAATTGCATATATTCACAAAGACATTGTACACAAAAGTTTCTCATATAGCATTAAAGGAGAAGAATAAAAGGTGTTCCTATACCTGAGCAGTGAGTTCACGCTTGAGTTTGTTGATCTCGGCACGTAGCTCAGCTACCTGCATCTGTCTGTCTCGTGTTGTCTGGTACTGACCCTTCACACTGCCACCATACTTCTCCTCATCAACAAAGATCTCTCCACCCAGCTGCACATCTGTCAGACTGTTGGGATGGGCAAGGCGCACCATGCCAGTGTAACGCATGTCAACGCCGCTTCTTGATTCGTCAGTTAGACGACCTTCAAGGGTCACGGCCTGACGCTCATAGTTCAAGGTCGATGTGAAACTGTTGCCGTTCTTTAGCTCTGTTACCAAGGTAACGTCCTGTTAACATGACAACCAGTTCTTTAGTTCTGCTACCAAGGTAATGTGGTCAACATGACAACCAGTTCTTTAGCTCTGTTACCAAGGTAACGTGGTTAACATGACAACCAGTTCTTTAGCTCTGTTACCAAGGTAACCTGGTTAACATGATAAACAGCTCTTACAGTCTAAAATAAGTTACCATAAATACTTACCAACATAAAGAAAGGGTAAGTAACATCTCTTATGCATTAAAGTATTTTATCAACATTAACAAAAGGTAAGTAAAATCTGTTATGAACTAAAGTAGTTTCTTGTGAAAATAGATTCATATATTAATGATTACTATTATCATGTTGACATATCAAAGGATTCTAATGACAAAAGTTAAATATGCAGCACTTAATAATTGTTAATTGATAACTAATTAGATAGTTAATTAACACTAATTAACTAACTAAGAGCGTTATCTCCTGGCAGTCTGTGGTTATAGTTATAGAATTGATGTCAATGCATTTGTATGCATTAGAGCTGTCATCTCAAGAACGGGCTCAGTTCAGAGACTGTCAGAAAATGAGGCTGTTGTGATGTGCGAGACCAAAGAATATCTACATACTTCGATCGTTACTCAGATGTTGCAAACCTAGAGAGCTTGTCAGTGTACGTAAATCAGATGTTATCTCAGATGTTATAAGACCAGAGAGTGTTTGCTTACCCTGGTGAACTTTGGATGTTGCAAGGTGATAGTATGACTGAAGTCTGTCGGACTATTGATGGTGACGTCATTCTTGATGATCAGCTTGTCAGTGGCTTGAAGTCCTATCTCTGTCACGTACTTTCTGCCAGGCTGGGACTTGTGTGAGAAGGTTGTCTCGAGGTTGAGAAGTTTGGAGGTGACCTTGAAGCTTCCGTCGTAACCCTGCTGGCTTCTCCTCTCATTCTTGGTGCCAAGAATCTAAGGAGAGCAAACCTTGCCATAGACTCTTCAGACATTAACCAGTGAGAATAAATATTGCAATCAACTCTTCAAACATTAACCAATGAGAACAAACCTTGCAATCAACTCTTCAGACATTAACCAATGAGAGCAAACCTTGCAATAAACTCTTCAAACATTATGTACAACAAAGCTTTGCGCAAGTGATTTTCAAATAAGTCATAGTAAAACAAATTGATAGATTTTAAGCATCAAACAACTATTTGATAAAAGATAAGAAAAGTAATTTTAAAAAAGAAAGCTATACATTACCACATAATATTATGTATGATACAATGCCCTACATCACTGTGTATTGCATCTGTGAGATATACAGCGCCAAATAGATCTGTGTATTATAGCAAAGTCTCAATACTTCAGACTACAAGTGCAGGTCCAACCTCATAGACAAAGTCTGGGCGTGTGGCAGAGTTCCACACGAGCTCCCCGCGGTTCGTGAACTTGTCCGGGGTGAGGGTGTAGCCGAAGGAGAAGCCGACGGCTCGCTGAGGAAGGATCGTCTTGAAACTCAAGAGCCGGTCAATAGAGGTGTCTGTCTCGACGTTCTTAAAGTCTACACATCAAACACATAACTCTAACTCACTATACATCAAACACACATAACTCTAACTCAGTACACATCACTTAACTCTAACTCACTACACATCAAACACATAACTCTAACTCAGTATAAATCACACATAACTCTAACTCAATACACATCAAACACATAACTCTAACTCACTACACATCACACACACATAACTCTAACTCACTACACATCAAACACATAACTCTAACTCACTACACATCAAACACATAACTCTAACTCACTACACATCACATAACTCTAACTCGGTACACATCACATAACTCTAACTCGGTACACATCACATAACTCTAACTCGGTACACATCACATAACTCTAACTCACTACACATCACATAACTCTAACTCACTACACATCACATAACTCTAACTCGGTACACATCACATAACTCTAACTCAGTATACATCACACATAACTCTAACTCAATACACAAATTAATAACTTTCAAATAATAGTTTAAAACTGTTCTTGACTTTAATTGTACAGAATCTTTCGATTAGTTTGCGGAATTCAACGGATTTGACAGAATTCACAACGATGATGAACAGAATTTAAATGTTGGGCCATGCGAACCAATGAAGATCATCATATTAGTGGCATTGACTCACCAAAGTCAAAGCGGACTTTCTTGTTCTGGTTCGTCGTGTCCCAGTTGACCAAGGCTGATCCAGTCGAGTCTCCGAGGTTCACGTTCGTTGAGACTGGGAACGGGTCACGGATGTTGATGATGATGTTCTTTGTACCTCCAGTAGAGTAGCTGTAATCTAGGTCAAGCTGTACACAAACAAGTAGGTCAAGCTGTACACAAACAAGTAGGTCAAGCTGTACACACACAAGTAGGTCAGGTCAAGGTGTACACACACACACAAGTAGGTCAGGTCAACCTGTACACACACACACAAGTAGGTCAGGTCAACCTGTACACACACACAAGTAGGTCAGGTCAACCTGTACACAAACACACACACACAAGTAGGTCAGGTCAACCTGTACACACACACACAAGTAGGTCAGGTCAACCTGTACACAAACACACACACAAGTAGGTCAGGTCAAGCTGTACTTATTCAGGTCAGGTCATTGTTTGTAAATATTTTAAACTGCAAGCGAAGCACAAACACAGGAGACAACTGATCATTTTCTTACTTGATTGCACGTATATTTAGCATTCATTCAAACACTTGGCATACTTTGAGTCTGCATAGATTGCATACTTTGAGTCTGCATAGATTGCATACTTTGAGTTCACAGAGATTCTAATCATGACATTGCGCATAGGTGTAGTCTAATTAACCCACCCACCCAATTTAACCCACCCAGATCAGATTTAACCCACCCAGATCTGATTAGTTTCCTTGAACGATATCTCCATAGGTTGCATCCACTAATGTCAGAATGATACAACAACAACTGCACTGTCTCTCAGTATGTACAGGGATGTGCATACATTTCCCAGACACAAACCTTCTTCTCCCCGTTCAGTGTGACATCCAGAGCTCCGGTCTTCATCTCTGTCTTACGGTTGTGGGAGGCGATCACGTTGAAGTCACGAATGTATGGGCAAGGTGTCTTCATCTTCAGGCTTCCCTCGTAGCTCGCTTCATAGAAGCTTGGTGCGTTGAGCTTGAACGATGTCTCCATCTCGATGGTCTTGCCGTAGTCCAGGGAGACACTTGTGGTGAAGTCCTTGATGCTCTCTCCACGGTGCTTTAGAGTGTAGAGGATCTGAGGCATGGATCGGAACGGTGTGGTGATCGTTCCACTTGTCTCAAACTGGGCGCCAGTTCCAGCGTGGTTCAGAGTTGCTCCAAAGTTCTTGTAGTTCTGAACAGGAAATATGTTCACAATAATTAGACTGTATGTAAACAGGCAATTGTATAGGGTATGGAGTAATGCAGACTAACAACGTCAGTAAGAAAACTTAGTGATAACCATACACAGTACTAAACGTTACTTGTACTAGAACAAAGTTCTGCAGCTCGGTAACGGATGATATGTCGCGTGCTGTGTCGCGAGTCTTCTACTGCAATGTAGTCCTACCTGGAATGTAGTCCTACCTGGAATGTAGTCCTACCTGGAATGTAGTCCTACCTGGAATGTAGTCCTACCTGGAATGTAGTC
>JAQFYQ010004082.1:0-10161 GCA_034694885.1 Buchholzia appendiculata | reverse complement strand
CCATAACCACATCTCAAATGCTTCCAGCTTATCCTTCTCTGACTTTCTCAAGGTCCATGTCTCACAGCCATACAAGGGAACTGGCCAAATTAAGTATTTAATCCATGTTGCAATGGATTAAATATGAGTGCAAGTTTAGTTCACGTCGTGTGAGAGGAAGATGCCTCGCCGAGCACAATTGAGGTGATCAACAAATATCTGTAGCGCATATCACACTGAAATTTTGAATTTTTTGGAGCATGCAGTACAGTATTTTCTGTTGTCCTTTCCGATATCAACGATATCATTATTGCCTTGTGCAGAGAACATGGATGAATTCAGTGAGTCTGTTGTACAGGTCTGCTAGTCCTGCTGGACATGGGGGGCTGGACATGGGGGGGCTGGACAGGGGGGGCTGGACATGGCGGGCTGGACATGGGCTTGGCAAGGGTAAGACGTTAGGCCTGTGGGATGATCCTGCCAGCAATGAAGGAAATTTTGATATGATCAGATTAATTTCATCTCCTTTATTAAATTTATGTAATCTAATTTATAACATAATATACATTTTATGTTTTCTAATAATATTTTCTAATAATTCTTTGATTTGATTTGTTGCATTTGTTGATGATGTTGACAGCATCTTAGATATAGTTTGTCTTTTGTCTTTTCAAATTGCATATTATCTTTGCTATGATTGGCTGGACGAGTTGTAAGCAGTTTTTGATTGGCTGTACAGAGCTTATGTTATCTTCGACGACTCTGCCACCTGCCAGGCTGCTGTGGATAAATATCCAACTGGAAAACTAGTCATCAACAATGTCACAGTGAGGATCAAGAAATACAAGAGCCCTCCCTCGCAGCCTTCAGGTTTGTAATGTGTGGGTAGAAGATGAATTGGTTTAATTTTCATTATTTCAGCAGTGGCGGTTCAGGATATATATGCTTGTTTTTGCTGCATGCCGACCTGCTGGCATGTAATGACCCATCGTGTCAGATGTGTCATTAGGTAAGCGCCAGCAAGGAGTGCACTGTCCTTATACGTATACTTAGAACAGTACACATCCCATGTACTGTCCTAAAACTTGTACCGGTACTGTCCTAACATATACACTTTATGCAGTACAATCCCTACTTACTCTCCTAGAACTTGTACTGTCCTAGGCATGTACTGTACAAGGACTGGGTGTTCCCTCAGTTTGAACATGCAATCTGTTGTGCACTGATGTGGTTTACTGAGTTCTGTACATACCAGCCTCTCAGTGTCTGACTGTGTGTGACTAATAGGTGTAATTGTGTATTGTTGATTGTCTGTATGGAACTCTGTGTCACTGTCATGTCTGATGTGCTCTGTATCGGTTACTGTTTCAGCTCTGTTGAGTATTGTTTGTATGTGTGTTTCAGGTATTGTTTGTATGTGTGTTTCAGGTCTGTTGAGGCTTGTCTGTATGTGTGTTTTAGGTCTGTTGAAGCTTGTCTGTATGTGTGTTTTAGGTCTGTTGAAGCTTGTCTGTATGTGTCTGTTTCAGGTCTGTTGAGCCTTGTCTGTATGTGTGTTTCAGGTCTGTTGAGCCTTGTCTGTATGTGTGTTTCAGGTCTGTTGAGGCTGTCTAAGCGCTATCGCATGTTCCTGCAGGTGGACAAGCTCACTCGGTGTTTGGCCGACAAGAAAGCTCAACATTCCTCGTTCTTAAAGACCAAAATCAGAAATGTACGATTCGCGTCTTTGCTATTTTATTGATTAATTAATCATTAAATAGTCAAATCATTTCTTGTTTATTGATCAACATTGATGATGATGATTCATTATATAACACTGCGTGCGCTCATATTGATGATGATCTATTAACATTACACTTGTTAATTAATAATCGTTAAATGTTAATTAATCATTTAATAGTAAAACATTGATTGAATCAAGTTTGCTAATATATACATCTGATGAAATATCTAGAGTGATTATATATAACTACGCACTTACTGTATGTAGAAATTTATTTGAAAACAAATAATGAGCCGAGCACTTGATTATTAAAATCGTATTCCATTTTCATGACGATATCAGTTTGTGTGCCCACAATTGTTGTTGTAGGAAACCTACCGTACAGCTAGTATTTGCTTGCGAGGTGGTGAGACGGCTTCTTGTTAAGGACTTGATGTATGATTTTATAGTCATCATCAGAACTGTACTGATGATGGTTTCTTGTACTCATAACAAATCTGAGCATTTAGAGCAAACTGTTTCTGCTAGTTATTACTGCTGCACTTTGTGTCTATGCAGACGATTAATCACTGCTCATCGTTGCTGGAGAGAGACAACTCTGCCCGGATGATGGTCGACTTGCCCCAGTACTCCCTGAAGGAACTGCGTCGCTACAAGTCCCTCCGTGATGCCGTGCCCAAGGACTCGCTCTGGAGTCCAGAGGAAGGTATCGGACACTATGACAATGATGACTCGGCCGTTCATTCGAGGAAGAAAGAAAGCAAGAAGTAAGTGTTGACATCTGGACAGTTTCTTATGCTTGCATTGTTCTCTCGGCTGCTGCTCTATCGCTTCTCTACTTATTGTTTTACATTTGAGGGATCAGTATTTGTCCCTAGCATTACTTGCGTTCATATTACTTATGCCTGTCAAGGCGTGGCTTTATATTTGGCATGTTTTTTGACAAGATCGATTATTGATTGCCAATAATCTTAAAGACTACATGACCTAATGACACGCGCCTTTCACTGTAGTAATGGTTCTTTCAGCAGTGTTTCCACTGTATTTTGAACTGAAACACATTGTCTAATTGAAGCCATTGGTCCAGGATATGTATAATTTGTTATTTGGTACATTTGCTTCTATCTAATTCATAGTGTAATGATGATACTGATGTCATAATTGTTAGAATGTGTCACGTGAATATGTCAACGTCCATGGAGGTATTTTGCACATTATCAATATAGTGCCATGATGTGCTGGATTTAAGCTGTGCTGGCGAACCCAACGCTTGGTAATTCCGATCGAGAATGATTTTTTTTATTATGAACAAGAACTATAATTGTATATCTGCCTAGTGGCACTGTCGAGATTGCTATGTATAATAATTAATGTGTGCGAAGTGCAACGTTGCAGTTCGCATACGCGTCCCAATCATTATTTATGATTGCAATATTATCAGCGAGTTTGTTGCGAAAATACGGGACATTCCTGAACTTTACCAATGGCTTGTCAGCGTCACACGCAAAAAATGTGTTGTCAAGTTTTTTTGCCACCTGGAAAAATTAAAACAGTGTTACGAGAACAATGCTTTTTGAATGATATTGAGCAAGTGACCATGTGCTCGATTCAGTTATGTCCATCATAAATTTTTCATCTATGTAACATATCTATGTTGCATCTGCATTTGCATTCACCGCTCATTCTACGCAGGAGATGCTGCATTGGATACGAAATGTATAATTGTTTATCTGCTTGGATATTCTAGTCAGATAGATTTGTATTGGCTTTATCAGAATTGTATGCTTCATATTTTTATCAGTTGCCATTTTGTGTTGTATAATATGATATGTAAGAGTCTCAGTTTGTGAATTCAAATTAATCCCATAATCCTGGGAATCGGCCCATCAAGGACCCGGTTAAACTTTAAGTTGCACAATATTGGTCTTGAGCTGCATGTGCAATGCTGTCAGCTACTATCAAAGCCTTGACCTTCGACCTTCACAATGAACACTGGCACAGAGTCAAGACTATGGTCGTAAACCCCAGGTCTGAACTCTTGCAAACACGGAAGCACGTGGACCCCAGGCTGGTCTTAGTTCTGAGGCCTAGGAGTGTTTGTACGTTGTTGAACTCTTATGTGTAAGAGCATCTAATCCTGTCACAGTGCATGTGTGATGGTCGCCGGGGGCTGACTGCCAATGCTGACTCATCGTCTGACAGGACAAGCTCGAGCTAAATCAAGGTGTCTGTCCTTCGACTTCAAAACGATCGTCGTGTCGTTTAAAGCGGTAAAATTAATTAAAGTTTGATTATGAGTTAGGTGTATTGACACAAAGCTTGATGTGCTTTGATACCAGGCTAACCACATCTGTCAGCTTCAGACATTGAATGCCAGAGGGCAGAAATATTCCAGAATGGTTGAATAATGATCCTTGCCCAGAAATATTATTATCAACCTAGAATTGATTGTTGCCATCTCAACCGAAACAGATACTGTGATCTGATTTTATTGTTCATGGTGGCATAATTACTTCTCCACCCAATATTCTGTTATTCGATTTCAATGCTGCCCGTTACATGAAAGAGCAAAAATTCCCATTTATAATGGTAATGTTCCCAATTAGGTGAGCATAGCATGAGCAGTACGCTGACTCATGTACGATGTTGGTGCATAATGTTCCGATGCCAAATAAGCCCTGTGCTTGACAACAAATCTAATGAATAGTAATATACAATGGTTGTATGATCTTATTGTGCATTACTACATCAGGATTCACTGGAAATATACCACATGTGTATGGTTTTCTGACGCATGCTATCAGCTGCAATTAGAATATTTTATTCACTCCTCCAATGTCATTCAGTGACTAGCCAATGTGCATTGGTCAAATTTGGTCAGAAATGGTCAAATTTCTCAGGATTTACCGTCACCAGACATTGTCCAAACAGTATACAGCTGAATACCTTTTTGGTGATAAACTTGTAACACAGGTTTATAATAAATTATTGCATATATCATACATGGTAAGAAACTTTAATTAGCTAGTAGCTAGAACTCCATATTTGCAGTTGGTGATTAGGGCAGTTAGGTTAGTTTTATTGCGCAATATCAGAGCGTTTCATCTTTTCAAATTTTGTGAACGACCTGGTGGGGGAGATTCCAGTATATATTTCCATGGAGAAATTCCGGCTTGCTCTGCCAGAAGATCGAGTGATGAATCAAGTGCTCGATCAAATACATTCAAGTGCTGTCAAGTTAATAAAATTGGTCCGGACATTGGCGATGATTAATTCATTATATTGGAAATCCCCACCGACAAGGCTGTGGTATCTGGTCCTCGGTAATTCCCCAGGATTATTCGCTCATTGGTTTTGTTGGAAATTGGTCCTGACTCTTGTCCTGCTAGTGAGGCTAAGTACTATATGGTATATATGTTTAAAATGTGCAATGCTTGCACTGATGTAGGCTTTAGTTATGAGTGAATCATGCTTTCTTTATAGAATACGTTCTGTGTTTTATAAAATGTGATGATTTGAAGTTACCAAACCATTCTCCAAAATTAAAAAGTTGCTTGTGTTGAAAGGATTTCAACTCGTATACAAGCAGAAGACAAAAACTACCAATTTCCCCGCCTCCCTTCCTCCCAGCACCCATCAGACCCTGCCGGCTGTTTGACCTTTATTACCTTCCAATGTCTCTGAACAGACTTGGTTGTTCACCACTGACTGCACCACCGACCCAGATTGATAGTTAATTTCTATATTTGCTTTGCATGGTAATGCATCTCTCTCGTAATCATGTAGCAGCGCAATCCACCGCGTTGAGGACGAGCGATGTCGCATGCAAGCGATGGTCGTGGTCGCGGCGAGGGGATGCGAAGGAAGTGAATACGAAGCCAGGATGGACAGAAGCCAATAGTGTGCCAGTGGCGCTCTGGGTGGTCTGGCCGCGTCTTGCTTTGGGTCAGCACATCTGCCGTATTCTGAGACTTGGTAAACTATTAACATTTAAAGAATTGGTGTGTAGTTGGTTCCCCCTCCAAACGTATAAAGAAATTAAATAAGTCCTTCTGTCTGTCTGAACGTGTACTCTGGCACATTGTGTGCCCATTGAGCAAAACAGTATTGGCTCTGCTAGCCACGGCTCCAACTACCAGTTATTGGACACCAAAACTTTGAATGTAATTTCACAAGTGACTCGATATACATCGTTCACAATCCAGTCTATTTCCTGACCATTGACTAAACCTGCAAACAATAATGTTATCATACTGGGACGCAGGATCCTGTAATTTAAATGTCGTTTTGATATAAAGTTTAAATCACATCATTTACTTTTACTCCAATTTTGTAATATTTGTGATATTTTAGTGTGATTTGACTAGCTGAATTTTTTAGATCCTCTGTTCCAAACATTCATGATGCTACAAGTGTCTGCCACATTAACGCATAAGGAATGACTCTGTTATACTTTTGCTGACAATTACTGGTTTTCTATTGCGAAAGTTATCACTAGCAACGAGGAAGGACCCTTTGGAATCTATGCCCCTTGTTTGGGCATCAACTTTGCACCTGTAGTCTGCCATAAGAATTAATGCCTGACTGCTGTGCGACTGTGCAGACATGTCAGGCCCATTAGCGAGGCTCGATGCTGATCTGCAGGCACTGCGAGAGGCAGACACTAAAGTGCTGGATTGGCTAACTCAATATAGCCTCACTTGAGCATACGATAACGACAACAGCAACAGTATGGTTATACAGTGGTTATTAGTCTTTTTGCGAATTGAAATTGAGTAAATTTGTATTCTAGGCAGGTGGATTGGGCCTGACAACGTAGACGTTTAGAGAAATCCTCATGGTTACATGCTCTTAGATATATGGTATCTGTAACCATTTATGCTTGTACTTCTTTTTGTTTTAGGCACAAGTTAGCATATAGGTGCCAACATACGATTAAGCCAAAGTAAATCCCACTGTTGTTATTATGCTCCAAAATGTCTTCATATGCATTTTTGAATGACATTCTATTAGGCCATTATGTGGACACACAACACAGTCAGCCATTTGACCTTCTGCAATTCAGTGTTGCCTCTATAATCATTTCCATACGACCCAAGGCCTATACCATGGTCTGGGATCTTCCCCTCATGCCTCTGATTCAGCTATTGTTGCTGAAAATTGTGTGTTTCTGAAGTTTTGTATTGAATTGTATGCTGAATGAGGTGTTGGATTGTGGATTATTGTCCTGATGATTTTTCACACTGTTAAATCTTACCCACTAACAACAGTGAATTGTTGATTATTTGATTTCAGCATATATCCAAGAAATGAATTTAATGGTCATTAAGTGAGCAGTCCTTTCGGAGCATTTCCTTTTTAGTTTGAATTCTACCGGTTTTGAAGAGATTCTGTTCAATGTAAGGCTTGTAGATATTATGTGCCATCCCATTGAAAAGTTGGTGTACATTTTGCCGAGAAGCAGCAAAAAACTTTGACATATATGAGCTTCTGCTAACTGGCTATAAACAGGTCATTGAGTTTGTTGACCATCGTATGGTTTCCATACACTGTAAGGTTGTACAGTCTAGCATGAATTGGCCAGCCATTGGTCGTGAATGATTTATGTACAGTTAAAAACTGCTAATCTGTATTGTAGCCTCTGGGTCAATATTCTGTATGCTTTTAACCTGTCTGTGAAGATAACCTATGTTACATATTAATGACTGGTATTACTCATTCCCGGTACGGGTTGGCGTCAGCAAGGGCAGGCGGTCGTAAACATCAAGCAATAATGAGCCATCAGGGACATTACATGTAGCCCTTCCTAACAAAGAAAGGCTTGCATACTTTGATGACAATTGTGCTTCCTGTAGTTTTTGTGTTAGCTTCATCTTTGTTAAAGTCCCCTTGTGATATCTACACCTGCAAGCGTTGTTGTGTTGATTTCTTCTTCAGTTCAAGCCTTTTTAATCTTTAGAGAAGAAATATTTGTTGAAAAGGAAGAAATTCTTTCATTGTGTAAAATGCAAAAGACTGGCCTTGCTAAATGCTTCAATCCAGTGATCACCATGTCATGGCGTTACACTTGCTGCAGTAGAAGTCCAGCTTTCACCATTCCTAGCCATGGGAACGAATGTCAATTTCCTGAACTTGTTAAACTGACCAGTCGTTCTTTTTGTCCAGGTGAATCAGGCGTTGCTTCATTCTGTACATTACTGTATTTCTTTACATGCTTGAATGTTGTTGATGTTTCATGTGCATTAAGTGCAATGAGTCTAAGTCAGCCATTTAATAATGGCTACTGGCCTTATGCAATGCTTTAACACTTATGAAAATCTGATCACTTGACAAGAGTTCACAATATTTGACGTGTTTTAAGTTTCATCACATTCACACAGGCCACTGTCAGCCAGGCCCCATCTTGTAAGACAGGACTTGCTCAGTCCATGGTCTGTGCCAAAGCAGTTTAGCAGTGACCACTGACGTCTAGGGAGCAGAAGAATCGTGGTTTCAGGGTCATCAGCCAAAAAGGGGCTGACCCTATTATCCTACCCCATAATGCAATCCATCGAGCTATGGCGTCTGTGGGTTGAAAATCTATATAAAGGCTGCTACGGTGCTACCTGATTGTGTGAAAGCAGGCAAGAGAGGAAGCAACATGAAAAACAGTTACCTATGTTTACCGTTTTGCAAAATTGTGTTTGAAAAAGTTATAATTGTTTGCATGTGCAGGCAGTGGTTGACACCTGTATAATCATCTCTAGTTATGCATTCAGACCTGTGGTAGTGTAAACAAAGTACAGGCGGTTTAGTTTTGTTCATTTTATGGATAAGTTGTATATGATTTGACTGAAATATTTGCTACTAGTGGTAAACAACTTGAGGCAATCTGTATGTGTGCAACTGTCACTGGCCGACCAATCAGAACTGAAATTTGTGTGTCACTGTCACTGGCCGACCAATAAGAACTCGGCATTGTGTGCAACTGTCACTGGCCGACCAATCAGAACTGAAATTTGTGTGTCACTGTCACTGGTCGACCAATAAGAACTCGGCATTGTGTGCAACTGTCACTGGCCGACCAATCAGAACTGAGCATTGTGTGCAACTGTCACTGGCCGACCAACCTGGACTGACCAATGTTCATTCACTGGTCATCCAATCGGAGCCAAGCAATTTGTGTTAGTGGTCGACCAAACAGAGCCAATGATTGTGACATTGTCATTGGGCGACCAATCGGAACCAACAGACAGCAGTTGGCTACTACCAGCCCACACACGTGTGATGTATACATTGGTCTTGATCTAGTGCTTTGTCTTCTGTTGATTGTCGCTGTATGACAATCAATCAATATGGTATATAGAGTAATGTAATGTAATGGTATGGTATAGCTTTGATTGTTACAGTATTGTTCAAAAGCTGAATGATGTAAGTAAGAGTCTAAAGACGAATGATGTAAGTAAGAGTCTAAAGACGAATGATGTAAGAGTCTAAAGATGAAGGATGTAAGTAAGAGTCTAAAGATGAATGATGTAAGTAAGAGTCTAAAGACGAATGATGTAAGTAAGATCTGAATGAGCAATCGTGTAATGACCCCTCGCTATTTCCAGTTTAGTCTGGGTCTGCCACTGATCTTTCATCTCAGTTCACACGATTCACACATATGCAAGAGTCCAGGGTCATCCTCTGTATATCAACGTTGAATATAATTTTTGTGTCTTCATTGGTGTGCGCTTCCAGGTGAACAGATGTGTTTAACCTCAATTCTGTGTGACTTTAGATCTAATGCACTGTGTAATGTCGTAGATGAAATCGTATGTCAATATCTACTTAGCTTATTTTATCTAAATAAGAGTTGACTTGTCTAGCCTGTTTTGACAAAGAATAAAATACAGCTGTGAAATTACAAACACTTCAGTTAGTTATTAGCTTGATGCTGTTTCTTTATTTGTTTTGCTCGTTCAGCTCTACATAGATATTCTGTATGCTTGCTCGTCGCTGGTTGTAGCTGTGTTAAGTAATGGAGGAGGAGGATGCAAAAAGCCGTGGCTACAGTGCGTACGATCAGGCACGAGGAGATTGAGATTTAAAGCCGAGAGCACGAATGCGACCGTGCTTTTTTGAAAAGAGCCATTTTTAAGCATCTAGCCCCTCAGCCCCCTGCTAACAAGGAAACTGATATTAAATTATTTCAATTTAGATTCTAGTATGCGCATCAGTGGCGCTGCCGTGTACGCTCAGTGCTATGGTATGCACACTTTACATCCACGGTATGATCAAATATGGTGTAGCATAAACATATTTGTTGTGCAAAAATGTTCTTAAAGAAAATACACTTGGGATACTTGATACTGCCACTGATTGTTACTATTCAATGCTGTGTGTAAATTAAGTTGATTGTGTGTGTGTGTGTGTGTGGTGTGTGGTTTGTCTCCTCCCAACCGGTTTGTTAGGCCGAAGGCCAGCCGGACTCTTTG
>JAQFYQ010004081.1:0-10162 GCA_034694885.1 Buchholzia appendiculata | reverse complement strand
TACTATGTTTGAATAATTTATGAACTTATCGTCAAATTCAAATTAGATTTAACTCTGCGTTTCTCAATATCAGAAGAAACAATTTTATTGTCTTAGCCAATTCCACTTTGAAATACTTTGCTGTACATCCTCTTCAGTTTGTAATATTTTTTTTCTTTTATATCTTGCTGAAGTAAAATTCTGGGGCTCACTGCAGGCATATTTTTGGGAATTGGCAATGATAGTGATGTGTTCTCTTTCATATTTGCATTGATAAATTTAATTTATTGTATCTGCTCATGCCGCTAGTGGTATGAGCAGATCCAATAAATGTGGGAAAATGTTCCATGACTCCCCTTAATGTTCGACTGGCAGACTGAAAACGGCTGCGATAATGACCAAAATACTCTTTCTTATTATCATCCAGCGATCCAGCAAACAGGTTATCAATCTTTCAGAATGAGGCGAATATACCGCTCGTAACAAAGTGATCAGATCACTACATCTGATGATGAATTTTGTTTGTAGGTTGAAAAAAAATAATGAACATGTTTTCATCACTTATGGCACTAAAATTTTCTTTCTGCAGTTTGCTCTGTATTGAAAAACGCGTGAAAACACGCGTAATTCATCTACCGTACTCCGTAAACTGAGATACATGACATGCTAGAAAACAATACTTACTTCGGCACAAATTGTAAATGTTATATTGAAAATAATTAACAATTTTAATATTGTTCATGAACATTTTCAAGTTTTTGAACAGGTTCATTGCCAGAATTTTATATATGAGAGAAAAGTTGACGAGTATTATAATAGTTTTTCTGACGAGTTGTGTGTATGCGTGTATGGGTGGGGGGGGGGCGGTGGACCAGTAAGCTGCACATGAACGCGGCCCTGCTTTTACAATCAGGCGGGCTGGTTTCCCGTCCATAAAGTATTTCAATGTCATTTTTCGATCGCTCGCAGCTGATTTTACAATGTCATATTTTGTCTCGAGTCAATTAATCGATTTGAAGTTACTGATCGCTGCACTCAACAAGTCATTGACATTATGTCTTTGTATAGATTTAACATTTCTTGTAAGGAAGTAATCTTGGCTGGGTTATTATAGTCAGAACTTCCTCAGAAACGTCAAGGAATCTTTTGTTCTTGTTCGAAACAAACTCCGATGCAGTATATAGCAGTTGCATTAGCGATTAGGTGGGCGTTCATCAACTACTTCGGTTCAGGAGGAAAACGCGTTGAACTTTTTTATAAACCCAAAGCAGATTGAGCCTATTACCATTCGGACGTCTCTGTCGTTGCAGATTATAGTTGGCTTTGTTTCTCTCCCATCCAATACAAAGTTCAATGAGCAACAATTTGTATAGTCTTCTCGTTCGTTTAAATTATAGGCTAGAACATAATGACCGAAACTATCACATATACTCACAACCATGCAGCAATTTCCAGTTTCAGTTTTAAAAATATTTTAGAGGTAAATATTGTAAACTACTAGTTTCAAAACCGTTATTTTTTTAGACTATTCGTCTTTAAAAATTCAGTTGCGAGCATCTCAGAAGTTAGTGTGCTGTGTTCAAACATGAGTAAAAAACTAATGACAACTTATCGTGGATGTTGTCACTTTCATTATAGCATACAATATAACACTAACTAGTTATGTCAGCTTCTGCATCGGCGTTGCAAATTAAAATTAATCTAAATCCGAGAATTGTATTATTTTTAGTGTTCTGCTTAAGTGCAATTTCTATGTTTAACTATTGATTATTTCTATTGTAGAACTTCAAAGCTCGTCAATGAGGAAACTTCCGAATGTTCGGTAAAAACATATTTCAGTTCAACATTCAACGCTGAGTCACGCATACATAGATCTCTGATAGAGCTCATCGACTTGAACCGACTCTGGTGTAGCTATTGTCACTTCAGGTATTAAAGCTGCCAAATCATACAGCCAGTAAACTGTATTACGATGAGTGATACATTTCGTCTGAACGGCATCGGAAAGGACGCGAGTCAGCTGGGAACGGAGCGGAGCTGGACGAACCTCGATGAGGATGTCGAAACGATTCTCTTCAACCGCGACCGCAGACGCAGCGATGACGGACCTCTAGCCGACCACGGTTTTCATGAAAATGGTCACCGGCTGCTTAGTAAGAAAAACAACTCGAACGATCCATACAAACCGAAACGTGCTGAACCCACGGGCATCAAGGACAGGCCACAGTCAAGCGGCGTCACACAGCGGCGTCATAGCGTCACAGCTGAGCAGAGTTCCACGTCAACTACGTCATCAAGGACAGACACGCCAAACATGGACGACAGCTTCGACAGCGAGAGATGCAGCTCGAGAGTTCTGAGGCCCAAGTCGAGTAAAGGTCGCAGTAGAGGTCAAAGTTCAACAAGCAATCGAGATGTACAGTATGGGAGAGGTTCAGTTTTATCAAACGAAGATCAAGCTATCGGTTCTGATGGACTGTCCGATGAGGACGAGCCTTTGGTGGACGTCGGTAGACCCAAGTCCAGCAAGGCAATGATCAGACGTCCGAGTCTTGCAGAATCTTTCGACGAGACAATGACGAACTATCCAGTGGCGAACAGAGAGAGGTCAGCTACTCAAGGTGTCGGGGATAACAGAGCGAACCCAAAACTGGACAGACCAAAGTCATCTTGGAAAAGCGGCAACGCACGCTCTCGTAATCCCAAATTCACTGACGTCATCGACCTGAATAGTATCGATAACGAACTTGATTTCGAAATTGCGACATTCCATCTGACGGCCGACGAGGCGTCCGAACTGAAACAAGGTAAACCGTTCAACTCCGGCCATGACGCCGACGAGCCAAGTCACACGACTACCGTACACAATCTCAAGTCGAGCACATCAGATTTGGCGAATAGAATAACGACGTCTCGTGCGTGGCCGGCAGAGGGAGCCTCGCGTGCCTGGCCAGCGGAAGGAACTCTACGCCCAGGGCCGGCGGAAGGAATTTCAAATCCGGCGGACGATTTCTTTAACGCCGGGCGAAGTACATCGTTTACTTCGCGTAGCGATGAAACGCATAAAAATATCTCAGAGACGAATTTCAAGCGTTTGTCGATGTCCGGGTTTGAGCTGGAAAACGTGAGGGAAAGAGTTCTGAAGAAGTACAACAGTGGACGTGTTATAGAGGAAGATACGATGTCACGTGATGGTCAGAATCTTCCCGCCAAATTGGAGCCTCTTCAACTTCATCAAACTCAAACGCACGTAAAGCCAAATACCGAAAAGCTTCCCCAAACTGCGATTTCGACTAAATTTGGGAATAAATCCAAAGAGAAAATAAAACCGATCACTCAAAGGTCTACCAAAGCTCAAGATCACGGAGTGAAGGGTACTAACAAGAAGTCGAAATTGAGACCACTTCTTGGGCGACGTGGCAAAGAACTTATCGAAGGTATGAAGAAAAGCGATAAAGGAAAAACGAATCTCTCGTTGATGACACGCAATCCGCAGACGAGCAGAGAGAAAAAGTCTCAACAAACCAACAACAACAACAACAATAGCATTCTCTCTCCTCGCAAACCGGAAACACAACGGAGCAAACCTTTCCCCCGCGGTGACGTCACCCAGAGATATGACAAAAGTTTGAGTTCACAGAAATCAGTTCAACAGAAGCTGCCGAGCTACCCTCGACCCATCTCAGCTCATCGTCGTAGCACGTCTCTAGGCTCATCCAACAGTGACGCTTCCTCTGAGCGTGACAACGAGGAGTATGATGATGACATTCCAGAGGAACTCGACAGCGCTGACGTCGATACGATTTCACGAACATTTCCCGACAAAGTTTCCATCAAGACCCGCGACAGAGGACAAAGCAAACAATAAAAAAAAACTTTCCAATATATTCTCTTTAACGACGAGACGCTATTGTTTTGCAAATTATATGTATAGAGCACGTTTTTATGTGTAATCCGTCGATAGACAGTCGAATCAGTTATTACATTTCCTGTGGCATAAATTCTGGTGTTCGGATTCAACAGTTCCAGTTAAATGCTTTATACGATTTATTGGAATGTGTAATATAAAAGTAACTTCAGAACATGTCGTGAGCATCTCCAAGACCGTCCAAATCTCTGTGGAGTAACATTTAATAGAAGCGACTGTTCTAGAAAAGAGCTAATGGATAAATCTTCTTATGGATTTCAGATTTGTCAGCATTTAATTCTGATTATTGGTAGAATAAGCATCATCGACGCAGTTACATACTTTGGGATTGTGAAAGGTAATGCCCAGTCAAAGATGTTATGATTTTATGTTATATTAATAGGAACGTGTAGTCATGGTATTTAATTGCAAAATCTATAAACGATCAGCCAATAAACTAAGTTGTTTAATAATTCAATAAAATATTGATACTATAAAAGTACGGACTAAGCCGCACATTTGACTATTATTGCAACGATGCTATTATGTGAGTGTACAGTTTAGGTCAATTAATTCGAACATGGTGCTTTGAAAGAGTTAAAGTTGCCTAATATTTACTCAAAGAGCATAAATGTCGTTTGATTAAGCTTGGAAAATACTTCAATTATGTCTCTGACGGCGAGTACGTTTTTGTAAATAATTCTTTAATGATGTATGAATTTAAGGAACAGTTTCACAGTTCTTCTGCGTTTTGTGTTGATATTTATAGCACGGTCATGTGGTTTGACATAATATGTTGACAATGGCAGTTTTACGTGAACCAATATAATTATGCAGTTTTTGTATCGTCCATATAGTAATCTTTTCTGTATTACACTCTAGTTCAATTTCCATTTTATCACATTGTAGTACAATTACCATTTTATCACATTGTTTATAAGGAATTCACAGACATTGTGATATTGTATAAGCAATTAAATCATGTTATTACAAATTTGCTTCTTAGAAAATGAGAGCGTTTATAGTCTAGCATCAGCAACTGGAGCATGTTTTATTGCATAGACTATTATATGTTAAGGCTCTAATTAGATCTGTTTTTATGACAATTGGGAAATATTGCCATGTGCTAAATGTATAAAAAAGCGATCATACCTTCATTGCTATCTTGCTATCTTTCTCTAAATTGCTTTGTCTGTGGCTAGAACGTAATGCATGTGGTAACTAGCTTCCAACAAGACCAGATACAGACAGGAATATCAGTGTTGCACTTTGGTATTTATGTTATTTTGAGCACACATTAAAATCTTTTTATTTTACTCCGAATAGTATAAGTATTGCATTTATCCAACTAGCCAGTTGAAACTTTAAAACGCAGCTTCATTTAGCGAGTGCAAATGAAATTTAACTTCAAGAGAATTAATGTGAAGAAGCGAAAGCTAGAATACGTGTAGGTAGGACATTGTGTTGAGAAGGATAGAGCAAAGCACATGTTCGTACTAGAAGGTAAAGTGTCTGGTCTGTGGCTGGCTGTATGACATCATGAGATGGGCAAAACGCGACATACGAGGAGATAGAAAGTTCAGTTAAAGACAGAAGAGGATGAAAGTTAAAAGTTGTCAGACTTCGTCCAGAAGGCGACACATGATGATGATGAAATAGCGAAATGTTACCAAATGTGAAATGCTACAGTTTGATTGTCACTAATTCTTAATATTAATTAAAATATAAATGTTCAACAAACTTGAAAACATGCTGTAAATACTAACAGCCGCTCTACAGACTACAAGCAAGATTATTAGTGCCTTGTGTTGCACGTTCGGAGGCAATAACCAAAGCCAGTGTTCAATTTGTATACGTGTAATTGTAAAGACGCCTCTGAAAAACGAATCACAGTAAAAAAATCCAAATTTCAGTCCGCGCTTTATATTTATAAACTGTGATGCATATTCAAAGGAGAGAACATTTTTCATTGATAACTGTTGTTTGATGGATTTGTTTCAAATTGTACAGCGTACTGTAGAGCACCAATTCTACAGCGGATTGCCTATTTTATTATTCATATTTATTCTGTCAAATAGTTTCAAAGATACAGGAGATTTAAATTTCATTGTGAACAAATACGTCAACAATGCAGGTGAAACTCTATAATCGTTACAAAGCCATGTTAGTATTGCATTAAACATGCATGGTGTTATTATAATTATTCTGCATCGACGAGATCAAAATAGAGCCTGATAAAATGCGGCCGCGATACTGAGCGTGTTAATATTTTGTGCATGGATTTTTCCATGCAGTCCATTTGCTGTTTACGCGCATATAAGCTTGTTTGGTTCTGTTAATTAATTAATTAATCCTGCAACGCAGTTGCCCACAAAAAGCATCGGTTGTTTATCTTCTTTCACTCTTCTATCAGTGGCAATCGTCGAGGTTCAAAAATGGGAGCACTGGATAAATTGGCTTAATAAAAAGTGGGTCCTGTAGATATGAGCGGTAGGAAAAAATGGAGTAACTGGTCTCTACTTGTCATGTGACTGGATTTTGACCACTTTTTGGTATGACCGGTGGATAAATATGGAGAGGCATTTTTGAAAAGAGTGGTGAGATAAAGTGGCACGTGTACGGGGAATAAAAGTCGGACCAATGCGCCTACATTTTCTTACTAAGCAATGAATTGAATAATCTCACAATTACATCTTCGGCTTTTATTTGAAATAGTAAGCAATGTTCACAATTATATGTTGGTAAACGTAACCAGTATTAATGGTTAAACGTGCCTAATTAAATTAATTGCAATAATTATGATAAAATGTGTAAGACTAACATTTTTTATTTTTCGCTTGTTAGATACGTATATTGAATTAGATTATTATGTATGATAATTATATTTAAAATATTTAATAATCGTGTCCCGTACTCATCGAACATTATATGTATTTAGAGCTAATTATCATGATAGAATGATACCAAAGTTCTCATGTCTAATCGATTTGCTTGGCCTGCTAATTCTTCTGCTCATTAACAATTGACATTCGACTTTAATACAGAATTTTAATTTTAGAAGCATTGGCGCTGAAACTTAATGCTAATTTCAGATCAATTTACTGCACAGTGCCAATTTTTCATTCAGTTTATAGACACATTTGACAGAAATGGAATAAATTTATGACTGAAACTCGGCATATTTTTAGCAACGATGTTTAGGTATAAATAGTTCTTTTCTCAATGCTTACAGACGTAAGAAAGTTCCAATCACCACTATTCAGTAAAGTGACTCTTTCTTTATGCAGCATTGGCTAATCTTAGAACACACCGTCGTCACCCTGCAAAGGGCCTGCAGCCAGTATCAGATTCAACGATCTATCCGAAGGCATACACTCTGCCCGCTCATCGATAGGCCTACAGTTGCTAGGAAACGATCAACACAAAACTCGTCATGCTTGAATGGCTGATGACGAAGCGCAAAGTACTTGCTTTGTTTAGCTCGCTCTATACGGCGCTCTGTCACATGGCCCATTTTCTTCTGTATCACCAATGATTTACGACGTCGCGTAATACGTCGCTATTTTTGCAGCATTTGTCAACAAAGATGGGAATATACACTGTTCTTCTGCAGCAGCAGCACCGGTGTTGTTTACAACGTCCCTGTAGAAGATCGAAGTACTATCGAGTGAAGTGTGGAGGAAAGGGCATTGTCTTTGAAAAACTGCATTGGAAGCAAACGACGCCGGAAATAGTCGCACTGCTGCAGTCTAGGGAGTATGGATATCATATGCCAGACGATTTGTCAGGCGTCGTCATATAACCTCCGAGCCATTCAAAGCGTGACAATACCTCTTTATTTGTCTGAGTTATTGCATTTAAATTATTACCACAATGCCAAGATCTGAATTGCGTAGTGTAGAACTGTAGATTCAAAACAAATGTTCCGCGTAGCAATAAGCGATTGGTAGTTGACTGCTGATGGGTCTCGACTTGGTGATGCAGTGGTAGCACTGTTGACATGTTTTGAACTGCTCACGTACTGGTAGCACTGCTGATAGATCTGAAACTGGTAATGCGCATATGGTAATGACAGTAGAGACAGTACTTGTGACGTTTCTATGACGTTCTAACTATGACGTCATTGTGACATTACTATGATGTCGCTTTGAAGTTACCATGACGTTACATGACGTCTTGGTGAAATTACTTTGACGACATTGTGACGTCATTGTGACGTCATTGTGACGCTATTCTCGGGAGCGAGTATTAGACAGCAGCTGCAGTCATGGACAAATCTCACATCGAATCCCAACCGTCAAATCTCAAATCTTTGCCTAAAAGATTTAAATCTTTAAGGTCAAATCAAATCTCTGCACCTGGTAGCCTTGAAGAGCAAACGAGTTGGTTGCGCAAGTTGAAGAGTACTGCCTGCATGTTATTATGGTATGGAATTTGTCAGCAAATCCCAAGTCGAATCGCGGAAAGTTCAAATCAAATTTTTTCAAATCGAATCGCCTTTAGTCCAAATCCCGAGCGCGATTTAAATCGCGATTTTAGCGATTAAAGTCGAATCGAGTTTTGATTTTGCCCGTGTCTAGGCAGCGGTATAAAAATCTCATGTCATGCTAAAGTAGCAAGAATTTGATAATTATTGTAGTATAATAAAATATTGCATGCAAACGTTTCAACGGTGTTCTTTCAACTTTTAAACATAGAATCTTTTAACGTGAGTTTTGACTTTCAAACTCTGCTTTACATTGCTGTATCGAACTATGGTAGAAATTTTTGAAATGGTCCATTTAGCTTGCAGTTGCTAAACCTTGAGCTTATACATGCTGTTGAAATAGAAAAGGATTGTTGGACATAAAGTGGTTTGCACTCGATGACAAGAAACCAGTACAGAAGTCAATACGACAGTGGAATAATTCATACGGGGGTCGTTAGTGAAGGGAAGCTAGCACAAGAATTGAATCAATAAAACACAACACGGAGACCGTTGTGAGGAGTCTGTGGGGCGTTCGATTAAAACAACAGTTATCGTAAAAAAATATCTTTCTTATCCAAACATTGCTATGTTCGACGCTAGCTAAGCAAAAAGTGTCCCGTGTCCACACGCCTCTTGATTCCACTAGACTTAAATCTGTGGGAATAAGAATCGTTTTGTTTTCTTTTTAAGTATACTGACTCTGTTACTGTATAATGTATATTCGCACAAAGCAGAACACCAAGCATAATACAGACAAACGAGAATAAAAGAAAATCAAACAAAGAAAATGTACTTGAGAGCAACTAAAAACTTACATCCATTAAAATTGAATAATTGTAATACTGTATAACGTACATTAATGAGAAAAGTAAACTGTTACTAAGAAGAAGCAAATGTATTGAAGGTCGCGTCTCTGAGTCTACACATTGGTAGGCGGGAGAAGTTATTATAATCATATGAGGTTAAATCAACAGCAGTTATAGAAATTCTTTGCACAAAACAGACAAGTAGAATAGTTTAGAAATGAAAGCAGTTGTAACAGTTAATATGCTGTAATCTTTCTAGCTCAAGGCGAATCGTTTTTATCAAGGTTTAGTTGTTCTTGTTCATATTAGGACACCGTGAGGACTGGTTGCTTAGTGATTCTAAATTTTACGTGAAATATTTATTCTAAACTGCTGTGGTAATTTTTCACATTTAAAATCAAATACATAAATAAATATTAATTGATATTATTATTCCGCATACGCAATGGATCTGATGCAAATAGAAGTTTTGCGCCATCTCGTGTTAAAATGGTGAATTGTCATTGTCAGCAGTGGCAGAAATAGAATTTCTGAGCTAGGCTTTATTTTAGTAGTTAGTTTCCAGAAGAGTCACTGTTTCTCGCTACGAGTGCATACTCTGATTCCATTTGAAGTGTACACTTGGATGTACACTTGGGATGTAAGTTCAATGGCATTATACGCAGTGCTCGAATTACCGGGAGCGGGGGGCCGAGCCCCCTACTTCCTCCGGAGGCCCCTACTTATTGTGAAAACGTGCTTTGGAACCCCTTACTTCTTCAATTTTGACCGTCGCTACCCCCTTATCAGAAATTTTTTGCCACCCCCCCTACTTATTTTTAAGTAATTCGAACACTGATTATACGTGATGTAAAGCATAGCAACAAGGATTGGACGAAGCTTATATTTGGACAAAACACGAATCAGCTTTTGAAGCGAAGCACTCAACCAGCTTTTAAAGGTACCAGTCATCAGTCAATCAAACAATCAAGGTAGCTGCAATGAGTGCAATCAAGTGGCTTA
>JAQFYQ010004080.1:0-10162 GCA_034694885.1 Buchholzia appendiculata | reverse complement strand
AGCCTTTGCGGTGCCTGTCACCCTTGTTAGTTGCTTTCCGTCTCTTTGATGGTGATGTTTCACTCAATACTAAGCTAAGATTGGTTCTCTCCAAGTTCTGGGATGATCATCCCGTGTATATAGCAGGCCTTAGTAGATCCAGCGACGATTCACTCAAAGGAACTCGATGACTGTGATATTCACAACTCGAGAATTCTTCAGTATGACTAGAGTTGTAACAATAGACACTTTAGTTGCAAGGTGCAATAATGCATGCTAGTTACTGAGGCCTTTTGTGTCCCAGAAAATCAATTTGGTTGAAGAAATTGTTTTGATGATTTTTTTTCGGTTTTGGCAGGTCAGTGATTTGAAAAAATCGGGTACAATGGTATTTTAAACATAGAATTGATATATCTTGATTCACTTGGCTTGAAACATTTATTTGTTTTTATTGTGCATGTTAGATGTAGTGAACTACTAAAGAGAAAACACAGATTTAGAAATTAAAACTTAGCAATTGTCACAATTTTCATAAAAAATCATCTTTGGAAATAAAAACAAGTGAAATCTGCAGTAAATATCATGAGAATGACAGACAGGTAACAACTCTTCCAAATATACCACGCAGTAACCACTAATAAAAATAATATAGTACTCTAAATATAAGTCGTTCTGTTGAATGATAATATGTTTTTAAGTCCACACAATGCATCTTTTAGCAGGGATTCCATGTTTTCTATACAATACCGTCCGGTTCGATTACTGTTTTCCGTTTCAGTATCATTTTGCCAGCCATCAATTCCTAATCATTCCAAAATCGAAAAGTTCTTGTTCATCAGTTAACGAGTATACTTATGCGCAGGGGAGAAACCATTCATTAGCCGCGAACGTTGAGACAGCAAGAAACAGTTCATTCGCGTTCTCATCGACGACAGCTTCAAAGAATGCCATGATTGATTCCCGACGTTTCAGCAACCCTTTTCATAGCTCGGCAAATCTTCCAAACCGATTGGTTATAAATCCTGTAAATCTGTCGTGACTCGTGAGTAATATTGTTGACCTCCATCCAAGTTAGTCATTCATTGTACAATGAAACTGAATGAGAAGCATGACTTGGCGAAAGCGGCTTAGTGATGGCAACGAGTCCCGACGTGTGCATGCTCGAAGACGTAGACAGCAACGGTTTCTAGCCATGGATTAACTTACAGACCCATATTCGTTGTTCGGTATCTCTGATTACTGTATCGCATGCATGATCGATTCATAAAGACACGCGTGCGCAGCACTTTAGAAACTTGTCCTTGTCCACCCCTAAGTGTTCGAGAATTATGTCAAAATCAAACGCATTATCTATCATCCAAAACTCAACCTGACGTTTTATATCTTCATCTGTTGTATTTACCAGGCTGGGGAGACATCTCAACTTGAATTCATATGCATCTACTACATAAGTGTGACATATTTTCAATATATCCAGTTGTTGGAGATTTGTTCGAAGGATGGACTTGCAATTGTTATATGGTCACTCTTGACATCGAATAGTTTGTGACCAGTTGCCTTCGTTGTGTCATTGAACACTATATTGTGACAACAGTGTTACCTCACGATGCGTCTTCTAGCCATGCTGATATACGCTGACGAGTTCGTGTGACATGTTAGATAATTTGGTATACGCCTTTTTGTCTTCAGTTCATCGTAGACGACGTTATTTTAATCGTCATCAGTTTAAATATAAGTATTATCACTGTCTATCTCAGATCCTTCCTCTTGAGACTCACCGCTATCATTCCATTCTTTTCCGAACACTGGAATTATGTTAGTAATTTTCAAGAGTTCTCGCAAGTCCTCTGTTGTCACCTTGTGTTCACATAGATATTGAACTAAGCATCACATCAAGGTTTCATTCAAAGTTTCGCTTCCTGTTCGTATCTTTACTTTGGAAATACACTTGAATTTTATCCCGATCGTCCACCGGTGTCACTACTTTCACAAATTCTAGATCTGGTTACATGAACGTTGCTTCCAGTACAACTGCTTAAAGTTGATGATTGTTCAAAAAACTCGGATCGTTTAATTCTGAATCGTGTGCGATTTCAGTATCAACCAGGGTATCTTGATTCAGATTTTCTAGCAAAACTTGACCTTCGTTTAAGCCTTTAAGGTCACAAGTTCGTGAGTTTTTCACTTGCTTGTTACCTTTGCACTTTTTTTGTATGGGTTTTGTCCTGTTGTGTGGAACAGATCTTGTACAAGTGACTGCATAATTTATTCCATAATTGTTTTCAGAGAAATCGATTGTCGTCACCCGTCAAGACAACTTTTCACATGTATAATGTAATATTTTTATGGTATAAACGACTCAAAAACGCTGTTTTAGAATTATACATGTAAATAGAGCTACGAGAGACACAAAAAAATTAATTATTACAGACATAGCTTACTATGCAATGGTACAAAAGGCGCTTTTGGCCTGAAAAATGACATTCTGGACGCTATTTTACAAATGGCGCCTGCCCCAACCGAAAAATCTATTTTTGAGGTTAGCACCAACCAAAATCTTGACTAGGACAGTATTTGGCCTCTAGAAATACCATGCGTTTCTGGTCGACCCTGATTGTTACAACCCTAGTTTTGCAATTAGTAGTTCTGTTCTTTGTAAGCTTTCTCTTTATATATTGCAGCATCGATTCTGTAAATTTTATAAGTTAGATCTAGCCTGCATCAAAAATCACAGTGAAGCACCGCATTTTGTACCAAAATTAATCGATTTTGGGAAAATAAATAAAGCTCCTTTGTCGTAGTTTGTCTCCTTTTCCCTTAATTAGCAAGTTTGCTACATTCCTGGCCGACTTGATGCACTACTACATTATTAAAATTGGTTCTTACATTGTTATCATGAACAAACTTAGTCCTACAGTATCAGTCTGTTTTAGCGCGTAGGAACAGCACTATAATTGCTTGAAGCCACCATATAAACTTAGATATAAAATTTACTTGTATAATAATTCCTAAATGTGCAACTTCAATACAGAAACTCGATCAATATCACAAGCAATATTTTAATTCCTTGCACGTGTGATATTTCTAGCCGTGACATGTGACCTGGAGACCGTCAGTAAGTGTATCTTCAAGTATGAGGAATACTCACGTGGTCTCGGCTACAACGCTACCGACATTGAAAAATCGGGCGACAGCGATGACGTCTTGCGCACCAAACACCACGACTTCTGCAGGTTGGATTTACATAAATATAAAGTTATATATAGTTGTGATGTATATAATGTTAATTGTACAAGTTTGTTGCTAATTTTTGTACTGAAATTAAACTGTTCAATGAAATGCTGGTGCTAACGATTTAATGTTTAAGGTGTCGCATATAATGAATATTCGATACGGACCTTCATTAAGACGATTACGAATATATTCATATGTTTGTATAACATTGTTATTTTCTTTGGAATTTTTTGCGTTCTAAGCTGGTCAACTGAATTATTTCGCAACTGTCACCTTTACTGATGTCTTCCCAGTAATTTCCCACCAAAGCATTACTCTCAATAAGTTATTTTGTACAAAGCACGAGCACTGTGTCGAAATTATATTCTATGGCATTAGTTGATATAATTTCTAATTAGGCTATACAAATTACTGTATTGTGATGATGTAAATTTTCACTAATTTTGTACTTTCAGTTTCACGAAGCTGACGCTGGCATGTATAAAGAAGTCGACGCTGACGTGTTCCATCAACTCCACGGAAGTGACGCTAGTCTACAGTCGCTTCTTTGCCGTCCAGATAGCGATCGGTATCAAGTGCGTGAGCGCATGCGCGTCCAGTCCTTGTCTGAACGGTGGCATCTGTACCCCGTCACCAGGTGGCGAGTGTACTTGTGACTCGTATACTTGCGAGTGTCCGCCCGGATATACTGGAAAGAACTGCGAGACGGGTGAGATTTAAATCTGAGTGATGAAGACAATGATCATTTGTGTTGATGTTTAGCAATTCTCATGAATGCGGCACCAATTAGTGCCTAAGCGGTCTGCAATGTGAATTGCTGAGGAACATTTTTCTCGTGAATAGCAAACACTGATTCGATTGTTTCTGATGGTTCAATACGTTCAATAGTTTCTTCTTATTTGTTTTTCATCTCTACTTTTCGTTGTTTTTTCATTACTAGAGAAGGGATTAATATTTTTTTTATTTTTATTAAATGTCAAAAGAAATAGTCGGCGTAGGTTTACATTTGCGTGATGTTTCGTTGCTCAAAATTTGATTTAAAGAAAATACATGTCTGTCTTAGTGCTCTGTTTCGAAACGAAATTCCGCGATTGCAATGTCGAGTCGACAAAGATTCTAATCACCGACGGCCATTCTGAATTCTGCAAGTAAGTTATTGCGATTTTTTCAATGGTCTTAATTGTATGTTAATTTTGTTCTCCGGTGTACATTTGACAATTTAATTTAAATTATTCAGTTTGGTTTCACGTCATATCCTATGTATGTTTTGATGTCTTAATCCGTTTCTAATTGTGTAGAATTTTGAATTACATTTAATAATTGGATATTGTTGAACAATTAAAAAATTGAAGCATTGAAAAGTCTTAATCTGTGCGAATTCTTGTAATGAATGAACTAAAGCTCTTCATTGAGGTACTGTTTACTATCATTTTCACATTTTTAGGTTTACAAATAAGACCGTAGAGTGCGTATCAACCAGCACTGAATGGTGTCCGGACGGTGTGAAGACTATCGTTCGCAATGTCACCAAGAGTTCCTCGTCTGCTTTCTGCGTCTTGAGTCCAGGTATATTCCTAATTATACGACCTTGCATTATCTACCTACATTGTATTTTTTGCCTAAATCTGTTTTATTAATCGAATTGAATGTATCGATTACATATATATTGTAAGCTATTATTTGTTTGCTCAATATTTTCTGTGGAAAAATACTTACACGGCTTGTGGGATACTTAGCTGATGATTAAATTGTGCGAGTCATGAACCTCATAAACTAAAGCGCGAGACACACTATGCATGATCGTTGCACGAATGATGCAACTTTGTTGCATGCAACAAAGTTGCATTCTTCGTGCAACGATTATGCATAGTGTGTCACGGTCGTTCATGCACCGATTCTGCATGAATCATTCAACATTGTTGCACGAACGAAAATATAACGTGTTCTATTTTCTCGTCGCGTTCATGCATAATCGTTAAACGATTCGTGAAACATTGTTGCATGCAACGATTATGCATAGTGTGTCACACTCATGCATAATCATTGCACGAAACATGCACCGATTATGCATGCAACAAAGTTGCATCATTCGTGCAACGATTATGAAAAGTGTGTCATGCGCTTAACTCGCAATGGCATGAATTATGATTTTGCGAAGCTTTCAGATTTGACATGTATCATATAGGCATTTCAGTGCAAAATGCTGGAATTCAATTACATGTTTCTTATCAGTACGATTAACTGTTTATAATTGCAGACTCCGCTTTATTATTAACTTGTATTTATGGTACATTTGTAGAACCGGAGTGCAACAGAACGGCGGTTCGTGAGTGTCTGAAGAAGGAATGTCCCTCAGAACTGTTCGACGGAAAGGATTTCGATGCCATTGACAAGACGCTCTGCGAGTACGTACTGAAGACGATATATATAGATATATATATATATTGTTTTAAGTTTGTCACACAATTTCAAAGCAATCGCTTTATCGTTTTATTATTGGTGATCTATTAGAGTTAAACTGTTATAATTCCTTGATCATAGTGGCAAAGGAAGTTCTAAAGCACTTCACACATTTTGTCGCGTTATGAAAATGGGATTCTATATTTCTTTATGTTTCTAGTAAGAGAGGCAAGATCCTGATATGTTTCGCTATCAACAAATGCAAGAAAGAAGTGGAAGCGATCAGAGACCTGTTCCAACTAATCTGTCCAGTGGATCCGACGTACAAGTGTGAACTGAACAGGACCCTGGAGTGTCTCTTTGAACTGGAATACAACGTCTGGCTGGCTAATCGTACTGCTTCACGCTTCCCGGAGATTGGACCTACACCGACTCCACGTGAAACAAGTAGATAATCAGTTCTTGGCATTTCCGATTACGATTAGTTTCCCGCCTTAATGCAATATGTGTGCAATATGATTGAATATCAAGCGATTTTTTTCTAATATTTGGATTATTGCATTATATATCCGTTGCAGGTCGTTTTCTTTCATGATCACAGGCTGTCTCTATGCGATAATTCTATCAAACTAAATAAAATGAAGAAATGAATTTACTATAATAATTGTGTCGTGTTGCTGTATGTCGTGTCGTGTTGTCGTGTGTCGTGTAGAGAGTTTCTTTACGACAGGGTCTTATGCGTGGCTACAAAATCGTTGTTACCCTTAATTCAGTAGGTTTTTCCTGCACGTGACATGCACTTGACCTGCTAGTTTAAACTCAGTTTCATTTACATAATTGTTAGGATCTCTTGTTTATATAATTACTTTGGACCTTCATTAAAACTGAATCCGCAAACACTTCGAAAAAGCACTGCGTTTTAATGTGACGTGTTTTGTGCAGGTATTGTAACTCTATGTTTATTATTGAACTCCAGATCCAGTGATGTTTGTATCGGACTGGTTAGTGCCATCAATAGTGCTGCCAATGCAGGAGAACGATACGACGTACGGCCATGAACAAGATCAATCGTTCAACGTCTGCTGGTATGCTACTTATCTGCCTTCTGTTTTCATTGTAGTAAAGTAACTTATTTTAGGACTATAGGAGTCAGCGTATGCATCTTAAAAATCATGGGTAATTCGTTCCTCACAGACATTATTTTGTATTGTGATCAGACAGTTGAAATTAAAAACAGTCAACTTACAGACTGGGAAAATTTCCACTTACGACATTAGATCAAAATCGCCTCTATGGCCAATCTTGCTAGGCGTAGCTGAGTAATTTTCATTTTTCGTGATGGCTTCAAAACATCATCATCATCAAACGCGAGCAGAATATTTTGGTAAACCTGCTTCAACTTAAAATTTTGAGAAGAAATATTTTTCCTGGGCGGAAGTTCAAGTAAATGTAACGAAGAAAACATTTCAAGTCAAAATCAAATCCTGGAAAGTCGCTTATTGAGGTCATAGGCGGCGCTGGGCATTTTCATTTGGAGGCCGACATTTTTGACGAGCGGTGGGGGGGGGGGGGTAGCGAAACACCAAAAAAATGATGAGCGAGGGGGTAAAGGTGCGCCAAAAAACGTGACGTACGGGGGAGGGGGGGGGGGGTTAGCGGCACAGCAAAAAAATTTATAAGAGGAAGTGGCGGCGCCCCAATTTTTGACGAGCGGGTGGGGAGGGTAGCGGCGCACAAAAACAAACTTTGACGAGGGGAGTAGAGGCGCACTGCATTTTTTTGACGAGCGTGGGTATTAGGGACGTTCCAAAAATGTGGTGTTTGGACGCTTTTTGGGGCAAAACTTAATAACGAAATTGGCTTTCAAAAAATCGGTGGGGGACTTTGCCCGAAGTCCCTGATCTGTTCTGCCCGAAAGACCTTACAATTATATACACCTTGCTCACGTTTAATTCTATTTAATCTCCAGGAACGTACAGAAGAAGTTGGAATGCACGTACACATCGTCCTTAGAGTGTGAGTCAGCGTGTGCTGTAATCAACGCGTCGGTGAACGCTACTCTCAACTACTACCAGACAGTCACTCGCTGCTCAGATCCGTGCAAGAACAATCCTTGTCAGAACGACGGAACCTGCATCCCTCGAGGATTCGGATACACGTGCGAGTGCAGGGAGCCATTCACAGGAGACAGATGCGAGATCGGTAAGCATGTTTACTCTGATGTTACAGTAATCTGATTTTATTATCTATAAAGGTGAAAAGAATAAGTTCTGAAACATTAGATCCGTTAGAGATAAGTTGACCTTCCGGCAAATGTTTAGGATCCAAAGGTATGAGATGTAAATTAGAATGCAAAAAAATAAATTAGACAATACATCATTTTTCTAAGTGTATTTCAATATACTTTTATTTCTTCAGGTCCAGTCTGTAACGTCACGAAGGCTGTGGAGTGTCTGGCCATAATTAGAGCCGCTGCTGCGAAGGAAAGCACTGATTACGTACAGATATGCAAGTAAGTTGATTCGTTCATTCGTTTTTAAATTATTGACAATTTATGCATATCAATAAATAGTAGCTATTATGGATGATATTTTCATTTCTGAGTCTAAATCTGGTTATTATTTTGAATTGGGTTAACGAAGTCTCTCAATAGTAAATACATATTCGCTTAATTTTATCCACCTTGAAACATATTTAATTCGCTGAAAATCTGCAGTTGTACAACATTATGCTGATCATGCCTGACACCGAGTTTAATTAACATTTTAAGTAGAGATTTTGAGTACGTGGTATAATCTTAATTTAAGGTTCCGTTGACGTCCACAATACATTTTAAGCATTACAGTTGTATTGCTAATGAAATAATATTATTATTTAATTAATATACTGTAAATACATTCTATGACTGACAACGTTTCAATAAGTACGAAGTGACTCGAATTAAACTGGTCTAAGAAGCATGGATAACAATTGAAGTGACCGGGTTGCTTTGCCAAGAAATAATGGAATATAAAAACATTACTGAATGCGGCCTTCATCGAACAATCCTGCTTGAAACGTATTTTCACCTGTGTTTGATATTGAACACCTCTATCTGGATTATTACAGACTTTTAATCGTGTTTCAAACTGCATCGATCATAAGAAACAGTGACACCTTATGAAGTTGTCGAGTAGATAACCATCTCAAATGATTATAATTCTTGCGTAAAAGCAGACCTTTTAATCTGACGAAAATATTTGTACTCTTCTAAAAGTGCTGTTTTGTATGGTTGATTCAGAAACAAGAAAGTCCTACTGAAGTGTCTGTCTGTGACACTGGTTTCTTGTCCTAACATGAACAGGACGATATTTGACCTCGTCAAGCGTGTGCTGGAAGTCTCTGTTGGGAACTGCGACCGCAATGAAACGCGTGAGTTGTGCAGGAGTTAAGCAATAGTGTATAAGATGTAATAAGATTGTAAGTTTATCGTCCACTTGGCACTAGATAGCGCGTTGCAGACGACGCTCATCTATTGTCAAGTATTTTCAAACTCTCATCTTATTGCACAAGGATTTCTTACACGTCTGATATATTTGTGATCGGTCTTCTTGTTGTTTTTGACGAGAATGCATGTATACAATTGTGTAGTATTTTATTACGGAAATTTGCGAAGGTCCGAAGATCTTTTTTGGTTTTTTGTTACGTGGCTTGATGCCCTACATTGCTTCATAATTCCTCCGGATTGTACAAATTTGTTGTGTATAACGACCAGGTGCATTAGCACAAATTAGACCGCAGTTGACATCATGCTTGTTCATGATTGCCTGTCACAGAGTCGACTTGTGAAATCACCGCTGTTAGATCCTGCGTCTATAATCTGATCGGTGGAATCTACTTTTCACCGAAACAACCTACACAAGGCGACACATGCGGGTAAATATTTGGCACATACGAAAGCCTGTATTGCTATTTCTAACAGTTTGGATACGTAAAAATTAATTCGAGGCAGACTGTACAGTAGATTTGGGACGTGTATCCTCTTGGTTGTGAATTGAGATTGGAAGAAAAGAAAGTGGAGTTACCCTATACAGTTTGTGTATTAAACCAAAGTAGGGTGACATTCAGTTCATTTAATAGTTGCATACGTTATCGTTCTATGCAAGCATCACCTAACATTCACAGCATAAACTACGTTAGTGGTGTCAACTTATAACAAGGAATCATTGTTGGCTTGGGAGCAAGATTGACAACTAATCGATTAGAAACTAAACGATTAGTAACTGGTAGAAATGCGTCTACATTCAACTCTTATGATTGATTTACATTGCTTATCGTACTGATAATTGTTTACACCTCTGGGTTTTGTTGTATTTTTGTGATAATACCATTTGCATCAATATATTAATAGGTATGCACATTTTTTGTTGGATTTTTATACATTAGATTCTAAATGAAAAACTGTATTCTCTCATTCAAAACATATATTATTTGCAGTTTCCTGGCAGCCTACCACAAGTGTGTGAGGAACATAACGTTGACGTGTGGTGAGACTGAACTGAGCATTGAA
>JAQFYQ010004079.1:0-10163 GCA_034694885.1 Buchholzia appendiculata | reverse complement strand
CACGTGGAAGCCTGTAGACATTTGTATATCTGTTTCTTCCAGACATTGTGTGTATTCACAGCAAATATCTCAACGTGTAAACAGATCATCAATTTGGCAGATTTTGGCAAGTTTGTCCCTGGAGATGGGGGGCGGGGGCGAATAAGCAAATACATGTAGGATCATTTGTCTCCTGTTCTGACCCTGCCCTGTAAACTCTACCGGAGGTGTACTAATTTTTGCTGTACCAAATGTGGCATGAACAAAATGCTGTACAGTGATGTCAGTGTCTAACCCTCTTTCCAATTTTTACCTTAATCATAGCCCCAATCATAGCCGTGACCTGATCTTTAACCCTGTCTTCTGTCTTGGCATTACCGGTGTCACCGGTAGCATTTCTTGACGCTTTTCATTGGACAGACTGTTATGTACTGGCCTATATACCGGTACTATGGTATTTGTATTTCGACCTATTGTAAAGTAATTTATTTACCCTGTCAGTAGATTGATGAGTGCTGGGAGGGTAAGGGTGCTGGGAGGGGGTGGAGCAGTGGTAACTGGTTTGTTCCTATTCTCACTGACCGAGGACTTGCCACTGAGAGCGCGCTGAGAGTAAATCAATTGTGATATACTGACTGAAACTTAACTGCAATAACCAGGGTAGCTTTACACCCTTTGTAGACCTACATACTATCACAACTTATGAATGAGCCGTGTGGGTGAAATTGTCTGAGTTGGTAGGTTGAGATGGTTTAGACATTTGGAAAGAAATGATAACTGAGTTTCTGGATGTTAAAGGGCAAAGAGACAACTTTCAAAGAGACAACAGGGCATCCCGAGTAGAAATACTTTGATGGAGTGTGATGAAATATGAAGAATTTGAAACTGAGTGCTGAGGATGCACTTAATTGTGAATTGTGGAGAAGGACAATTCCATTGTTTAATAAGAGTCTAAGCCTTTCTGACTTGGAAAACTGACGTGAACTTTGATTATGATGTTTAGGAATTGTATACCTTATTGCATGTATGAAGTTTGCACTAGAAATGTGATCTCAAAGATGGTATGCAACTGAAGTGTATATTATTGAGTATTACTGTAATTCTGTTCATAGCTTCATTTTGTTATGTCCGTGGTTTCCGTGTTGCCTGAGCTAGATGCCTTTGCCAAGTGGACCTTCTTGAACATTTAAAACCTTGATTTCTTCGTGTTTCTCATATGCGCCTTCTTCATCGTTTATTTGATGGCGATGATGATGATGATGATGATGATGATGATGATAGTGCTCTGTCCGAAGACAGCTCCTGGCGATGGTTAATTGACGTACATATTACTTCGCATGACTTTTACCACCGATCCACTAGGCCAGATGAGCACGGGTGGGCGGCCAAAGGTCCTTCCCGCACAGGCAATGGAGTGTTAACAATTTGCCCAGGTTTATTACTGAACGCAATCGGTCGTTGCAGGAAGGCGAACCCTCTACCTCCTCGCTGCGAGGCGTGAACGACTGACCTATTCGGTCACTCCAGAGAGTGAAGTTTATTTTAATCAGAAACAAAATCACCATGGATGATATATCATTCATTATAATCTATCAAGATGGAAACTTTTTGCATTTCTAACTGGTCGCTTGTCCAATCAGCAGATCCTTCAGGGCTTGGTGATAAATGTCTCTGCATGTGACTAGGTTTTTGTACTTACGGTCTGACCCAGTTGCCATATTCTTGAAATCTTCCAAACGAAACCGCCTCGGACATATAACATATGACATATATATTAAAAAATAAATAAAATATGGTATGCCAAGTTTTTTGTTCCGTTTCAGTTAGATTACATGTAATTTTTGTGTTGTTTTGCGATTAGGCTGGATCAAAGGGGTTATTGTTGTTGCTCTGTTGCCTTGCAAGTAGGTCAAAGTTTATTGTTGTTGCTCTGTTGTCGTAAAAGTAGGTCAAAGGTTTTTGTTGCTCTGTTGTTGCTCTGTTGCCTTGCAAGTAGGTCAAATGTTTTTGTTGTTGCACTGTTGCTTTACAAGTAGATCAAAGGTTGTTATTGTTGTTTGTAGGTCAGATGTTATTGAAGAAAGAACTAGTGTTACAAGATGAAACCATGTTGGAGAAAGGAGAAGCCAGCTGGTAAGCTCTTCCTACCATCAGTCTTTCAATGTTAAATTCTTTCTCGTGGTAGCTTACAACTTGAGGTGTCTACTATGCTGACAACTCTGTTACACTACTGTGCTACATGAAGAATTTTATTGTCATTTAGTTTATGGAGATTTTCAACTGTGTAATGCGGGGAAATAACTGCTATATTAATTATAATGAAGATACTCTAAGGTAGTTCTATTGTTGTTGTGATAGTGTGGGAGTGTTGTTTCCTGTCAGTCATTGAGATCTGCTTCGGGACAGTGGGACAGTTATATCTGTGCTGTCAACGCCGGACAGTCTGACAGTTATATCTGTGCTGTCAACGCCGGACAGTGGGACAGTTATATCTGTGCTGTCAACGCCGGACAGTGGGACAGTTATATCTATGCTATCGACACAGACAGTTGAACGGTTATATCGGTGCTGTCTATGCGATCCCTGCATACAAGTTGTTCGTGGACACTCACACTAAATCTTCTACTTCCGGTCTGCTCTGTTCATTCCCTCGTGTGAGCACTTGCACACACACACGCACACACTCACACTCACATTTTTTGGCATTATGAAATTGATTTGGTTATGAATTATTCTCTAGCTTTTTTGACTGAACAATAATTTTAAATTCGTATGAATTATGTGCATTCATTTTCTTCAGATTTTACTTAATTTCCCTCTGATTTATTCAGTGACTTGAAGTCATTTTTTTCAGTTTTGCAAATTACAAAGATTTCGATTGATTAGGCAACAATGATTTATGCCGATGATATACAGAGAGAGGCCCACATGTGTTTAACAAATAGACTGAAATATTGTATGAGGTTAGAAGAGAGGGGTGTCAATTATGAAAGCAGACTGATTTCTAAAGCAGAGAAGCATGTTTGTTGACGCAGATTTTAGCTGATTGATGTAACAGTCATTGCTCTAGTTCTCTCTGTTCCTGCTCAAATTGCTGTTGTTGTTATTGGTGCTATAGTTGCTGCTGTTGCTGCTGCAGTTGTTGTTGCTGTTGCTGTTGAGCATAGTTTATTGCTCCTATTCATGCCTTGAACACTGCTGCTGTTGCTACTCTTGTTGCTGGTAATATGGTATTGAAGTATGTTCCGTTTTGTTTTCTTTATGTTTTTGTGGTACAGCAAATAACTAAACATTTTTGGCAAACCTTTTTTTATTAGTGTCATAGTTGTATAAATACTTGGTGCAAAGTCGAGATCGCAGGGGAAGGGACCGTCTAGTAGAGGTCCTGAAGGAGGAGGGAAGACGCTAATCATCTTCGATATTGAAAAGTAATAAGTATGAAAAGAAAAATATTATAATGATCTTCCTGTTTCCAACCAGGCTGAGATCCTACTAGGATTGGTTCATTGCTTTACAGTGATAAGATTCACTTGTGGACAGTCAGAGAGATGATTTGTACTTTGTTCATTTTGTCCCAGACTATATAGGTAGTGAAGACAATTTTAATGGTAAATTTTTATGCTTGTGGTTGTGGGGCGATTTTCTCGTGTGATGTTAGGTTAATTTACGACTAGTTTTTCAGATCTCTTCAGACTCCTTTGTACACGGCCGTATTTAAGGGGGACGTTTTCTAGTCAAACGCACCCGACATTTTTTCTTCTTAAACTTATGTTATGTGCAGAAAAAATTGAAAAAGGTCGTTGGATTTTATTAAAGCTCAAGACCCCCTCATAATGAGAGTTTGGAAATGAAAGGTCGTCAACAAATTTTGGAAGTCAACCCCCCAAATTAAATCCTGGCTCAGGGCCCTGTTTTAAAACACTAATTTAGAATTGATTTAAACAAAGTCATAACTGCTCAATAGATATAAACTTGTGCCACATGAGGGCACAAGTGCCAAGGATGGGCATTTAATACTTGTCATTTTGAGATCAATTAGTTATTTAATGATCTATTAATCATTAGTATTCTAAATTCTAAGGTGTTGCCATTTCTAAGCATTTCTTCGATTTCCTTAGTGATGCATTTTTCCTGTTTAATTCCTTACACTGCATCTGTTTCAAGTATCTCTACATATGTGATGCATGATTGTTTCACAGTGTATGATATGTATTTGTGCTGTAAGACATATAATTGTGTATCAGTTTGAGTATTTCTAGTCATAAATACAGGATCCTATATATTGTCTGCAAAGTGTCTGTAGCAATCGTTAATCGTTCTAGAGATGTCTGCGTGCTTGCCTGTAGAGAGAGCGTCGTCCTGTTTGTCTCTACTAGACCGGAAGTAAAACGATTGCTGTAGGGGATCTCTGTAAGCAATGCCCATCCAGCCTCCCTCTCTCTCTCTGAAGAGGGAGGTGGAGGAGGGCTGTGGCCCTCCTCCCCCAATCCTATCTCCTCTTTCCTGCATTGCGTGTTTGACTGATATAACTGGGCTGTCACTACTTGCTAGGCTGCACCGGCCGGTCATAGTTTTCCTCTGTTATCTAGCTGGACAAATAGCTAATCTGCTGATTAAGTGCATCGTGGTCAAGTGTATAGTTCCAGTCATGAGAGTGGGATTTATGAGTAGGATTTATGCAACCCTTCTTCTGTCTATGATTCTAGCCTTCAGGCGTGTAGTAGTTCTATTCATGATGGGATTTATGAGCGGGATTTATGCAACCCTTCTTCGGTACCGGAGATAAGGTTCGGCTGGTTATAGAATGAGTGCCATGGTACTGCTGAGACTTGTGCCGTAGCCATTTATAAAAATGTCCCAGTGATGATAAATGTAGACTGGTTCGTCTATATGATAGATGATAATAAAAGGAACTCAAATCATATCTGGCGTAATGTGCCTGTTTATGGACGTTTATGCTGAAGTTGTTGGCTCGTACAGTTGATTCTTACAGTTTTTGCTGGTCTTCCACGGACAGAGATCTATTTACACTGTCCAAGCAAAAATACTGTTCTACTTGGGCAATGCACCGCCCGCGTGCCCGTGATTATTTTTGTATGATCTTATGGGTTCGTGTGTTTGGGCCGTCTAAACCGAGAAACGGTCTCTGGTGTCCTGGACACCAAGTGTGATAGGTTTGAATGTGAATGAAGCATTCTGTATGAGTTCTGCAGACAGAGAACATGGAATTGAGATCTGAGTGTAAAGAACAAGTTCGAGATCTGAATGTTATCAACTTGACTGAGTTTCAAATCAAATGCTAGTGTTACAGCACTCAGTAAATATCAGCAAACTTTCGTTCCTAAAGTTCACGCAAATCTATATTATTAGTATTATGTTACTTGACGTTACGTCATCAGTATATTATATGTGTCATTGTGTTTAACTTGGTCTTTCATTATCTAAATTTTGAGTAGGAACTAGGAAGTCCATGTGCCGCTCGGTGTTGACGTGCCAAAACAAACTTTAGTTGTTATTTTTTAAATCTAGTTATCTGGATTTGCGGTATAGAAGACAGTTTTGAGATAGGGACATTGTGAGAATGAACACAGAAAACGTGAGACGTTGTTGAGTATGCAACACAGACTTTGATGACACTACATTTCCCAGGCTGCAGTGACAGCAGCTGCTGGTTTTGTCTCCCATTTCTGTCACCGCTGCTGCTGTTGCTACTGCTGCTGCTGGACCTGTCAGACTCACATGGATTTGTTTGTTTAGTCGCATAGGCTCTATTGACAATTATGATAGGGCCTATGGTGTGTCCCTTTTTTGTTCCAAACCATTTTTGTTCCCATGTAGTAGTAATTCATTGATGAATGCAGTGTGATGTGACTTCATTTTTTGCAAGATTTGAATCTTTAGTATTGTTTTTTATTCAACCAACGCTCAAATCGCACACTACTATGGGGAGTGTCCGTAGTAGTGTATGGGATGCCCTAGCTGCTGCTAGTAGTGTATGGGATGCCCTAGCTGCTGCTAGTGACCCTTGGAAAGATCTTGATACACATTTTGTTTGTATCAAGAAGGGCTCCGGGCTACCGCCTGTATTTGCTACACAGTCCTGGTAGATTGGTGTGCATTGTCCATACAGGTCTTCGAGCTGAAATCATATCGTGTCATATAATTTGGTTAGCATTGTGGCATGTGGATGCGTGTACGATTCCCCCACCTTCAGAGGAGGACGAGGGTAGGCAAGCGTCCAGAGGCCTATGATCTCTGATTAAGTTCATCCGCATCCACAAGTATTCAAAAGTTATTGAATTCTTGTCGAAGCAAATTTGAAATTTGAAGCGTACAGTATTTGAAATATCAATGAATTGTGTAACAGTTAGACGTTCAGTAAATTTTATTATTATTATTATTTTTTTGGTGAGTTGGTTTTCAATCATCTCCCGAGGAAGATGACAGGGTGGGCAAGTTTCTGAAGCCTAGGCTTCACTTCAAGCCACCATTATCTTGTGTCTCCTTCCTTCTGGCGACCATTCAGTTAAATATTATTACAAACTTTATTACAAATATTGGTAATAGTTGTAATAAAGTGGTGTCGTTCGCTTGCGGTAGTGCGCACTTTGTAGGTGAACATTAGACTGAGCGTATAGGCAGCGCTGCAGGCAATGCGACCAAGCCGCTATCGGTGTAGAGGGGCGGCCGCTTCTATTATTGTTCTCGGTCGCTGGATATTGTTATCGATAATTTAATCAGTTTTCTATATACGTTGCTGTCTCCGCAGTCTCGCTTGCGGTCGGAGACAGAGAGCAGGTCACACTGGGTGTGTACTGTTTGTAAGGATAAATACAGGAAGTGATAAGCGAGATGTTTATGAAATAATTCACAGATTAGCTACTCGGTGAAATACCATCCTGCAAGATACGAGAGTGGCTAGCTTGACTAATAGCAGCCTTACATTATTGAAGTACTTCAATTACTTGATTACTTAATCAAGTTAATTACATAAATTTGGGCAAAATCGTGATTTTTTTATTTGAATTTTTCAGAATTGCATCATTTTTTTTAGTTTTGCTTCCCCTCTTTCCCCTCTTTCAAGAGTAAGAGGCATCATTAGAATTATTGTAAGCCATTGGCTGTTTGCAAAAAGAATTATTAAATTTTTTAAATATTTGAAATAGTTCTTATGTGATTGTTGCAGGTCTCGCCAGTCTGTAATTTCGTGATCGATTAAAACATTTCGCAGACGATTAATCACTGACATCACTTTCTTCTACTTTTTTTCCTTTTTTAAAATTCTTTTCATGTATCGTTTTGATTTGACAGTCACAGCTTAGTCATGGTTAGGTCATGAATTAATGATATACAGTGCCACGCATTATTCGCTGAGCAGTCGTGTTATATTGCTGAACATGACTGCTAAGTTTGAACAGATGAATGTTCAGTGAGTTGTGATGTGAACACTGATAATGATGTCACTGATGTCGCATCCACTGACAAATCGGCTTCAAACTTTTGTGCACCCACAATGGAGATGGATTGTTTGGTAAATGTATATCCTGCCTTGATCTGGGAGTCATGAGTGTGACTGTAAATGACCGCTTGGCCATGGCCTAGAGTCTAAATTAGCCACACGGATGAGTTCAACAGCCTGGTAATTGTGTTAGTTCACTCAAACAACGAAAGACGAGTATACAGCGAGTTGAAACTCAGTTCAATGTGGTACCTTCAGCGAGTTGAGATCAGTTAGAAGCGTGACATGATCAAACTTTGGCACGGAACAGATCAGACTTATCTCTGTATGCAGTACAGCTTCCACAGAAATGGAGAAGATGTGACAGTAAACTAGCCTGTGTGTTGCCTTGCTGTTGCCAAGCCTGTGTTGCATTGCTGTTGTCTGCGTTGCACAAGAGAGTCAGTCAGTGACTGCAAGACTGACAAGTTGTTAATGAGCTGATATACAGCACAGCTCTGTTAGAGTACACAGAAACAGCTTTCATATGTACATAGTAAACATTACATAATGCATAGTACATAGTGCACAGTAACAGCTTGACTTTGTCTTCATGATGCCAGTGAGTCTTCAAAGCGAGTCTTCAAAGCGACAGCTGAGTGTTGATGGAAGCAAACATAATTATGATTGTACATGATCACAATTGATGTCCAACCGAGCATTGAGTGGAGCACATGTGGGATCTGATACTGACTACGTTGGTTTGATGCATTTTGCACACTACAGGGCTTCAGTTTTGGAAGCTTTGAATTAAGATTTAGTTAAGACTATTTTTGTAGTAATTTTTGTAGGACTTTTAGTTATGTGTAGTTTTGACTGATTACAAGTGAGTGACTTTATTAGTTATAAATAGTTACGCTTGGTGTATCTAATTTTTTATCATATTCCTTTATCATCATTCATCCAGCTTTGAATGGTCCATAATTATCTCTAGAGCTAATTGATGTAGGTTGGACGATTACCAAACTGTCTGTTTGTGCCTTTATGATATGTTTGTCGTGATGAATCTTTCTATGATCTATATAAGATGTAATTAAATCGTGCGAGTATGATTTTCTGTTTGTGCAGAAAAGGAACGCAGGATACGTGCAAATGATTCTGCTTTCAATGCTTCATTCAAGTACACGGTATGTGTCATTGAATCCTTTTTAAAATTAATTATTGTTTAATAATTAATTAATTGTTGTTCATTGATCAATTGATCAATGGTACATAAAGAGTATGTATTACATATTTTAGTATTAGTATTTTAATGTTTTTATTTATGTATGACATTGTATGTATTGTGTATGTATTTACGTGCATTGGCAGTAGTTGTTTCAAGGAATGTGTAATGTTTATATTCAGTTCAAAATATGTAAACTTGTTTTTTTTGTAGATTAATATTAGCGTATAATCATCTCTTTCAAAACTAACTGAATTTTTCCTAAATGAACATTCGACTGTATACATGAGTTTTGTGAGTAGTACGGTACATACTACACATACTACACATACTACACAGTACACATACTACACACATACAACACATACAACACAATACACATACTACACATACTACACATACTACACATACAACACATACAACACATACTACACATACTACACATAATACACATAATACACATACTACACATACTACACATACTACACATACTACACATACTACACATACTACACATACTACACACACAGTGTGTTATGTATTGTAACATCTGTGCATGTTTATGTCTGTCTCTGTCTGTGTCTGTGCGTATGTTTGCTTGTGTAAGGTATAAATATGTTTGTGTGTGTCTGCATTTGTTTGTGTTTGCCTGTGTATATGTATGCCTGTGTAGACTGGTGTGCCTTTGTGTGTGTTTCTATGTATTTCTGCTTTATGTTGCATTCCTGTGGATGACTGCATGCATGCAGGACATTGCAGGTGCCTAATACCGCAAGTGTTTGGTTTTCAGCTTAAACTTATGCGTATGTAGGTATCTTTGTTTGTTTTTTCTAAGTGTGTTTATATCTTATTTATGTGTGTGGTGTAGAACAACTATATCTCGACGTCGAAGTACAATGCCTTTACTTTTCTACCGAAGAACCTCTTCGAACAGTTTCAGCGTATCGCCAACACCTACTTCCTCGTTCTACTCATACTACAGGTACATTTCTACACATACTACAGGTATCTATACACTTCTATTCACACTACAGGTATATCTACACTTCTACTCATGGTAGCTATACACTTCTACACATACTACAGGTATCTATACACTTCTATTCACACTACAGGTAGCTATACACTTCTACACATACTACAGGTATCTATACACTTCTACACATACTACAGGTATCTATACACTTCTATTCACACTACAGGTATCTATACACTTCTATTCACACTACAGGTAGCTATACACTTCTACACATGCTACAGGTATCTATACACTTCTACACATACTACAGGTAGCTATACACTTCTACATGTACTACAGGTAGCTATGCACTTTTAGACATATCAACTGATTCTACTCCTCTCCGCAAGTTTTATAACCACCTAGTGTAAATTAGATACATATTAATAATCATACACGTATCTAATAATTTTATGTGTATCTAGTATTCTACACGCATCTATTCTACGCACATAGATTCTACACATTTCTCATCATTATTCACATATCTACTTTCATTCTAG
>JAQFYQ010004078.1:0-10166 GCA_034694885.1 Buchholzia appendiculata | reverse complement strand
TTGGAGGCAGAGCAGGCATGTGACTGTGACTCGTGGAAAATGTCTCATCCTTACTCGCAAGGATTGATAGTGATGACGATTTTAATTATTCATATAATATTATTGCTGGCTATTACAGTTTAAAGTGCTTATTGTGGTGTTCTTAAATTGCTTTGACTGTTTATTGCACTACTTTTGATAAGAGCTCTTTTATAGGTCAGTGAACAACACACATGTCGGTGACAGTTTGAACTTGTTCATAAGGATTGTAAACAATTATTGGGAGAAGCAAATGTCATAAGAATGTTTATTATTTCTGTTTATCGCGCAAAGCTCCGGTAACAAATATTTCTGACAAACAGTCGCAATTGTTTACAAAATTTGTCATTTTTAACAAGTGAAGAGCGTTACGTCAGATTCTTGTAATGGTCAGATTTTGTAACCATTTTGATCAAATCCTGTTCCACAGTGAATGGATAAGGAAACAATTAATGGAAAAGGATTGACCCTGGATAAATTTGGATCATTAGCTGTTGCACAATTTGCTTGCATGTTTATCCATTTCAATGCAATTGGAGGATTGGCAAAAGCTTAAAGCTATTAGAATTGTGTTTGATGCTACAGGATCACAATTAGGTCAAGCATCAAAGCCGATTGTAGGTCATATTGTGACTACTGTAAACTGTAAATATGTAATTTTCTTTCTGTATCTTTTTTTGGAATGACCAGATAGCTCATTGGTAGCGTGCTCGCCTCTTAATCGTAAGATTGTGGGTTCGAATCCGCGTCGGGAGTGTTGTCTGGTAACAAACTTAGGCAAGTTGTTCACGTCCCATTGCCTGTACGGGAAGAAGGACCCTTGGCCGCCCACCCGTGCTCATCTGGCCTAGTGGATCGGTGGTTAAAGTCATGCTAGTAATACGCAAGACAAATAACCATCGCCAGGACCTGTCTTCTGACAGAGCACTATCATCATCATCATTTAAAGAAATGTCCCTACTGTTTATTCTGAATTTTGCTATAACAATTATTAAATCGTTAGTATGGTTTAAACTTTAAACTATTTAAATTCTTCTGAAAAACTTAAATGAACTTGAAAGCTATAATAATTCTTAACTATGCTCATTCCTGTACATTGATGATGATGATGATGATAGTGCTCTGTCTGAAGACAGGTCCTGGCGATGGTTATTTGCCTTACGTATTACTACGTACGACTTAATCACCGACCGACTAGGCCAGATGAGTATGGGTGGGCGGCCAAAGTTCCTTCCTGTACATTACAAGTTTCTTATCTATCATATAACCTGACCTCTTAACTAGGGCAGTTCTTGTTTACTGTCATATAACCTGACCTCTTAATCAGGTCAGTTCATCATACAGTTAGATGCTTGCTTGCAGGTCATGTAGACTCGTAGAGTATTTTTTGCTCAAACTCATAGAAAAGAGATAAAAAAAACAAATGAAAAATAACTAATAAAAATGTCTGAGCGACCCTGATCAGTGTCATTTGATGTTAGCGACCCTGATCAGTGTCATTTGATGTTGAGTTTCGAGTCGGCAGAGAAGCACGTTTCATAAACTTCATTGAATCATCAAAATTTTATATCAGTTTTTTCTTGTCAAGAAGGATTATACATTTTATAATGGAAATTGTATCTCTCGACAGGCCACGATAATGTGTATCATCAGCACTCTGGTTCAATTTCTTCATATCCGATCGCACAAACTCCATACTAGTCTTTCTACTTTTGCCTTTGCCTTTCAACATCTACAAAGAGGCATGACCTTACCCAATCACTGTCATCGTTTCATTCCACATGTCCAAACCATCTCAACCTGCTATGTCTGACATGACCCACACCACAGATACCCAACCTTTCACGTAGCTTAGACGCTACCTTTACGAGTGACCCGTTGACAGAACATCTACCTTGCCATCATGTTTTCTGTTCACTTCGTTGAGAGGCAAACTGCCTCTTTATTATCCTGCTTATTTTATCCTCTGACATTGTCATGATCATTATTGTACAAAGCTCTTTCTTGACTTTCTTTCTTTCTTTCTTGACAAAACTTTCACTATGTCTTCATTCCACCACACAGTTTTTATTACATTTCCCCTTGGATCGGCCACACACTTTGTCCACAGTTGTGGACAAAGTTGTGGTTAGGGATTCCTTAATCTCTCCCACATTCCTTAAACGCCACTGTCTTTTCTCACTGCTTCTCTTCTACAAAACTCTTCCCTAAATTGGATTTCCACATCCGATTCAAAGACTCGATACCCTGCACCTTTTGCTTTTTTAAAACGTTTTAGCCGTTCTCTTAATTCCAGTTTGGCAACAAGCATTCTGTGTTGCTGGATACATGATTCCTCATTTATTACTGTCAAATCTTTTACCATTGAACAGTTTGTTCTGCATTCTCACCAGTACATAATCAACAACAGACTAATTCCACCAGACTTGTCACTTTTTTAGATTCATCCTTAGCGAAAAATGTCTTTACAGTCAATAGCATCAAGTCGGCAAACTCGAAGAGCATGTCACCCTCTGCATTTCTTGCGCCGAATCTGTTCCCCAATGCACGCCTTCATAGCGTTCCACCTTACTGCCCACATTTCTGTTCATATCTGCAGAGACTATCACCTTTTCATCTATTTCATGCTTGACAACTGCATAGATAACTAGATAACTGCAACTTGAACTTGTCTTTCTCAACCGGATGCCAGCCTGTCTGTGGGGCATACACAGAAAACAAGTTGATTACCGTAATGTCTAATTAGCAAACAGCACGATTACAAATAACTAATCAGCTACAGCATCAACACAGGCCGAACAATTTGTGAAAATAATTTAACAGTTTGCCATAGATCGTAACCTATTATCACAGCAAATTACTCGGGTATCGGTTATTTCAAATATCTGTATTTGGAATATTTTCCACTTTACATTTTGCATCACATCAGAAGCAGTAATATTGTATAGATCATATGCTATTATGTCTACACTGTTAAGTTGTTTACAAACGGATTGTGATGAGAATTGCAGGGTTTAGATTGCACAAGTGACATTGTATTTTACAAATTTGATTCTGTCGCAATTTCACTTTCTGGACGGGTAATCAAATTGGAATGGCTTTATAGGCACAAACTGTTTCAAAAGTCTTGTTTTGAGATTTCAAGACATTACAGTCATCGCAACGTTGTTACAAATTCAGACAATTCAACAACTATGAGTTTGGTGCCGTTAAATTGTGATCATATTGCAACAACGTGTTAAATAGAAGATGATGATAGAAGAATCCCAGAGCCTGGAGGATTTTGGCAGAGAGAGACCACACAGTTTCTTGGTGCCCAGACAAGCATTCACATGTAGATATAGAAAAGTATGCTGCCTCAGAGCTTTGGTCTCTTGTGATGACTGCAAGACAGCAACAGCTACTGCAACAGCAACAGCAACTGGCTAGGATTCCGATCATAGTTTAGGTTCGGTTTGAGATTGGGATTTAACGTAAACATTTTATACTTCATCGCTCAATTTATCAGATTTCATAAACTAATTTCGCTTTTTGATTCCCATAAATTGACCCTAAATACTTCATTGAAAGTATTTTACTCCCATTAGTATGCCCTGAACAAGCTGATCAGTCGAGAGTAATAATCACACATCTAGCCAAACTGCACAAAAGGGAAAAGATGCTGGCGTACAGTACAGTATTGATACAGTGCTTATTGTTTTTGCTAATTCAATTTTATAACATTTCTTAAAACTTACAAAACTCCCTTTTTACTTTTTTTATACTTTTTTTTTTGTTTCAACTTATCTCCTCACATACAGAACAAATTTTGAGCAGACAGGTGAATAAATGACAGAAATTTCATATGCATATACTCTGCAGAATTTAATCACAGAGCATGTTTTTGGATAATTTCATTCTAATTACACAAGAAAACATTTTGGCAACGGCAACCCCAATTTAATTTACCCTAGCAATAATTGTAGGTAATGTAAGGGTGGATGACGATGATGGTTATCGGCAAGAGAAAGTCGTATTTTCAGTGGTAATACTTTGATAATGTCCAGGCAAGTTGAACTACAAGAAAGAAAGAAATTCAAATACATATTATCAAACAAATAAATAAATCATACAAATTCAGGCAAAAAGGTAATCTAGATTCAATTTCTACAATTGAAGAGACAAGAAATGTAGATAGGAGATATGTTTAAATATACAGGATCAAATGCTACCAGACTGTTTCAAAATTAAATATCAACAAATTACAATTCACAAAGCAAGGCACTCAAAATCACACCTCTTTCACTATGTTTCACATTGCTATAAAGCTTTTATACACATCATGATTATTCCACTTAGACTCTTGAGATGACAATAATTATCTAGTTCTTCATTCATCTTTAGCCTTTACATTATTTCTTGGAGCATTGCCTGGTGCAGCTAATGGTGAAGTGTCTTCAGATCTCTCAGTAGCCCTTTTCAACGAATCAACTAGGCCTCCCATAAATACTGAGCAGAAAAGATTTTCAAATGGCAAAAATGGATCGATGCCGAATGCAGTGAGAAGTCGAAGAATCCAGAATGCACAGATGACTGACAAATAGAGAACATCACCAGGAAGATCAATGAATCCTTTGTGTTCCAGTACGAACACCACCGAAGCTATGAGGCTTCCTTTTGTTACACTGAAAAGAACAAACTCAACATAATAATAATGAGCAAACAAACCCTGAAACTTAAATTCAAATATTTCACTGACAATTGCTGTGTATTGCTAAATTTCTATACCACGTTAGAAGTCGATGTCTAAACAAGTAGATAAAAAATTAAAAATTTTACAAATTTAGACAGCATTGCATGCTACTGTAATAGACAAGCAATTACAGAAGTATATAGTGAGCAGTATTTGAGAGTAAGAGCAAGCAACTGGACAATGATTTATCGGCTAATCATAGAGAGAAAAGAGTTGTTATAAAAGATAAAGTGTTAATCTCTTGATCACCAAGCCAATTTGTCAATAGAAAACAACAACAAAACTGAAACGAAATGCTTCTTTGTAAAGCGCCCTAGATATGATGTGTTATGTTACGGCGCTCTAAAGTAGGCCTGTTTTACTTACTTACTTACTTACTATTTATAAGATATAAAGTTATCAAAGGCAAGTATACAAACACAAATACTTAATGGTGATGGGAGATTTCATTGGGAATGTTTGTTTAAGAGGACAACATATGACCTGTTGGTTTAGCAACATTAAATGATAACGGATAATATTTGGTTGACTTTAGTAACAACATAAATTATTTCAAATAGCTGGCCTAACAGAATGTATTAGTTCTAAAATGTCAAACAGTTCTAGTGTCTGATCGTCTGACCAAAAAGCATAGAAAATGGTAAATTAAATATTAAGTAATCCCACAGCCTATTAGGCAAGTGGGGGAACATAGTAAATAGTGTTGCGAGGCGGAAAAATTGTCCAGAAAATTATGAAATTGTTAGGAAAATTTCGGAGGTATTTTTTCCGAAAAATATTCCATACCAATATTTTTCTATAAATATCAATGTTACAAAATGCAAGACAGTATTTAAACATCATTCAACTCTATTTTATGTAGTTACGGTATAACTTAAAGCTTTTGACAAATGTTTATTCGATAGATGACACTGTTAGTCAGTACTAGTTAAGCTACAACTAGTTTGAATTATATGCTACTGAGCTATTCTTGTCTGGACAGCTGCTGAACAGCGAACTGTTGACTAGAAAATTTGTCAAACAGTATTATTTCAAGTATTGGTAGATTGTGTTTAATATTTGTTTCAATTTTTAAAAGGATACCAGCAGTAAGGCAGACTGCAGACATTATATGCTACAACCTATTTGCAATAAGCTAATCTAGTCTTAGCCGCTGATGAACAGTGTTTTAATATTTATTTTAATTCTTTCAAAGTGATTGACTGAATGTTGTCAGCATTGGCATAATACTGCAAATACGATGAACATAACAAATATGGTGTGATCTGATACCGAACATGTGACATCAGGAGTAAAATGTATTTTACGGCTGCTGGAAAAATATGCACAAATAAGAAAATTTAAATTATAAATACACTAAATAATAAAAAAACTATGAAAATAAACAGTCTGGAGAAATACCATTAAAGTTAAGTACCAAACAATATTTGGTGTCTTCCAGATAAAAAGCAGTCCGGCATACATTTCCCTCCACAATCCCAAGCCTGATGTGCATGGTTCAACTAACCTGGGCCAGTATGGTACATAAACATGTCAGGTTATTCTCTAGCTTGTATAGCTAGTACCACCATAATATTGCCTCATAACTGGGTGACAGTGTATACTATTGAAAAGATTTGTTGCTGAAAACATTGATAACACTGCCTGGCCTAGGAATGGAATCTAGGACCTTTTTCACATAGGATGAGTGCTTACTGACTGGGCTAGCAAACGTTCTATTAATATGCTGTTAGAACAAAATTAAACATGAATATACAATTTCACCTTTACTTACTAACAGAAAGAATTTAGAGGATATACAACATGAATACATCATCATCAACATTTCCTTTGTCAGAAAAGGTTAGCCATCTCCAACGATTGAAATTTTCTCTCCACATGGCACGATCATGTGCATCCTCAGCAGTGTCAGCACTCAATTTCTCCATATCCGATCGTACACAGTCCGTTCATTCAAGTCTTTCTACACCTGCCTTTGCCTTTTCACATCCAGAAACTGGCACGCCTTCACCCAATCTTTGTTTTTCTTTCTTTCCACATTTCTGAATCATCTCAACCTGCTATGTCTGACACCATCAGATCCATCACCCACACCACAGATGCCCAACCTTTTACACAGCTTACTAGTTGCCAGTCTAGCCATACAAGAGATCCCGCACATCTACCTCACCATCATGTTCTCTGTTCTCTCCAAACGCATCATATCTGCAGCCTTGACAAGCAAAGTTTCACTCCATGGATCATTAAACTCTGCACATATTCCATTTTAACTTAAGAGTGATTCCATGTCAATTCAACCATCGCGAGTAACATGACCTACTTGGATTTTCATGAAATTTTCTACTTCGATAGTATTGCAGAAGAGATGTAGTAAAAATTTTAAATGTAACATTATTGTCAAGTACTTTCTAAGATTTGGGTCGGCGAACTTTGACCTGACCCGCTCGACCTTAAAACTTTGAACGCCTGTAAGGCCCTGTATCTCAGCTTCTGTACAGGCTAGGAAGCTGATCCTGGTGTCATCTTTAACTTTTTGAAAGCTCTATTTTGAAAACTGTAAATGTATCTCTACTCTGTGAAGTTATGACATCAAGGTCATTTTTTTACAAAATGAGTGCTTTGACCATGACCTTGACACCAACTCCACTTTTTAACAATTTAAAAAAAGTCACATCTGTTGACAGCAGTGTTCAGAACATTCCCAGAAAAAAAGAGTGGTATTTTTTATAGTTTTTTTTCACTACAGAACTTTGACTACAAATATATGCATAAGTTTCTGATGAATGTGTTTTCACTTTAATTGCATTATATTTCATATATGAATCATATAGAAATCATATAGCGCAACAGTGATTGGAGATTTTAGCTCAGTCAAAGCTCTGCAGTATAAAAACTATGAAAGATCCCACTCTAATTTTTTCAGGGAATGTCCAGTACACTTCTGTCAACAAATGCAAATTTTTCAGATTTTTAAAAAGTGGAGTTAAGATCAAGGTCAAAGCACTCATTTAAAAAAATTACCTTGATGTTATAACTTCACAGTTTTCAGAATAGGGTTTTCAAAAGCTAAATTATGACACCAAGATCAGCTTCCTAGCTTGTATAGAAGCTGAGATACAGGTGTTAAAAGATTTAAGGTCGAGCGGTTGGGTCAAAGTTCGCCGACCCATATCTTGGAAAGTACTTGACCAAAAATGTTGAAATTTTGGATTTTTGTGTCTCATCTGCAATACTATCAAAGTAAAACATTTCATGGAAATCCAAGTCGGTCATGTCAATTTGAGTTTCAAATTTGGTTGATTTGACACGAAATTACCCTTTAAATACGCGAACATTCCTAACAACAACGCTAGGCTCAAGTTCTCTGAACTTCACCAAGCATATATAACTCATTCTAGCTGCCTGTTACACACCACACCAGGCACCAATTGTGGCACCAGTCATAAAATTTATCCACGCATTCAAACTCAATGTTATCATAAAGTTTTACGTATTCCGTACCCTTGGCAAGGAATGCACACTTACAGCACCACTCCACCAAACTCACAAATTTAATTTCATTCTAAAATAATACGCAAAACATACATAGCAAGTATGTGCATATTTATGTCAAATCTGACCTACTTCAACTAGATCTCCTACTTCGCGAAAGCCTTTCTTTTGATTGTTGTTTTTGTCCCGCCCTAGGCTCCGTCAGGCTAGGGACTCGTTCAGCCTCCAGCTGCCGCCAGGGCGTCCTCCCACAGCTGTAGTAAGTCCACGCTGCCACGTAGTCACATCACAGATTCAGGGGTTCCAGGATGGTTTTCATTAAATGGCATGAGAAGAGGTGAGAGGTGTCGTGGTTGTATGTATTGCGTATTGAGCAGAGAGGAGATGGGTGAGCTTGTGGGCTGATTTTGTGAAGGCACGAGTAGAGGCATGGTGATTTGTTGGTACGGAGTTGTGGGAGTCTCTGTCTGGTTTTTGCGGGTTAGGGTTTCTTCTGTCTTGTTTATGGTTAGTGGCTGTTGTGATATTAGTTTGTTTGGTTGTTGTGTTTGAAGGTATTGCTGAACGGATTTGGTGTGTATTGTTTTGAAGTTCAGTTTGATCGAGTCTGTAGTGATTGGTGTATTGTTCTTTTTGATGTTGATCGTGTACTGATTGATCCCAATCATTGAAGATGATTCGTTTCATCTGTCTCGAGCGGGCATTGTGGGTTTATGGTTAATGCATGGAGTGGGTGTGTGATGTTGTTATTTTTGTTTGAGTTGTGAGGCGTGTAGCTTGAGATGGTTTGCAAGAGGGAGGATGTCAGTGATGTCAGTTATGGAATCACTTTATTAGTTTTAAAAAAGCATGCATAGATTTACAACCAGAACATAAGCCCCAAGAAATGCTCTCCTTTATACTGAAGGCAAGACACAAGCAGATATACGGAGCGCTGGGAGCAGTAGTACATTAATTAAGGCCTATACCGAACAACTGACAAAGCTGCTAACATTACAAGAAACAAATAAATTTAATATTGAGTGGAGTGTTCTGCATGACTCCTCTCCAAAATATTGTTGTTTTAGTGAAAGATTATATCTGACATAATTTTTTTAATTTATGTATACCTGAATAGCAGTATATGCTAGTATACTATTAACCTTGTATCAAACATTTGGTTAAAGCCGAGTTGCAGTGCAGATGTGGAGACTTGCAGTGAGTAAACGATAACTATTATGTAGAATTATTGCATTTCGAATATTGTAGGTGCCAAAGACGTCAACTGAGAGATCACAAATTTGTCGAGAAATAATTAGGAATGATCCTGCGAGATATGCAGAACAGAGAGAGAAAGAGAGACAACGATCAATCAGACGAAGAGAAGCAAAGAAATTAAAGTTAAAGCGGGAACAATGGAAAGAAAAAGTGGAAGTTAGGAAAAACAAGAACGGTTTTGTAAGCAGCTGCAGTAAGAACAAGTAACAAGTTGAAAGCAAAGAGTTGGATCGACGTGTGAGGTTGAGAGTTGTCGAGGGAGGTTACAGTCGCCCTCTGATGACAATAGTGGAAGAGGCAACTTTCTAATGGACATATATTTTTGACTGTTTGGCAATTAAGAATTGAGCCTGTGTCCCTCCGTCAATTGCCATTCACAGTTCTGATCAATGAAGTTATTGAATATCTAGATTGTGGTGGATTGCTATCGTGAACTGCTTGAAGTTCTATTAAAAAGATACAAAATAATTACTTAAATAACAATAGAAAATGCGTCATTTTAGACCAGTTTACTATTATCTGGAATTGTTTTTATTGAATCTGTTGACATTGTTGTGATAATTTTGTGAACGTCCTCCACGATGACTGCTTATAGGCCGTTTTGGGATAATAATTTATAGTATAAATATCTAGCTGATTGAACGCCCGTGAGTGGCAGAAAAGCCTA
>JAQFYQ010004077.1:0-10166 GCA_034694885.1 Buchholzia appendiculata | reverse complement strand
TTCAATTCATTTATTTTTGGGTTGTTTTGTTCTACGTGGCTTTTGTGCATACTATTTGATAATGAAATTAAGTTTACACACAAAAACAATAAATAACAATTAAACAATTTGTGTGTAAAAGAAAGTGATAACATCTTTCTACACCTCATAATGGATGAACTTTCAAGTGAATGAACTGATTTATGTAACACCGCCATGATTTCAACGTGATCATGTGCTACAAACTGTTTCTTGTTCCATCTTGGTTGCAGATTGGACCAGGCGTGGTCTACTTGGTATTTGATTGTCCATTTGGCAAGGCGGCCTATCTACAGACCCTCACACCCGTTGAGCCGCTTGTACAGCGTATGATCAATCATGTCTACTTTGCTAGAGCTGCTCCGACGTTCATTGCTAAGTTCTGGCTGTATGGCGAAGCTCTTCAGGTCAGTTAAAGATTCAGTGATTGTTCTTTTAAGAACGTCCATGAAGTCGACAAGGTTCCGTAAAGACTGTTTCTTTTGTGGCAATTAATAACAATAATAATGATAATAATTAATATTTAATGAACAGCTTCTTCACTATTATTGTCGTCATCATCGTCATAATTTTGCGTCAGCTTTCAATTCCAAAACGGGTTAGGCATCGTCAAATGTTCTTTCGCCATACCTGGATGTTTCTCCAAGCGATCAATCAGATAATCAAACAGTCTAAACTCTGAGTCTGTATGAGATTGTTATTAAAAGGAAGGGCATCCGTCCAAAAAATGTCTTAATTAATCCCAAACCGCAATCTGATACACACAATAGTGTGTAGCTATTGATCAACTAGTGCATTCGCTATCGCATCTTCTTCCCATCGCTGTCAAGACAAATTTGGCGACGCAAAACCATGAAATGGAAATGTGTCTGGCATTGTTTATCGTAGACAATTGTCTACATGGAACACATGTAGACAAGTTATATGAGACATGGGTGAACGATGAAAATGATGTTGAAGAATCAATTGTTGAAAAACCAGTACCTTTATGTAAGATCATTATGATTTAAGGACATTATTAACTAAGGCAAGACATACTTATTTCTTGGTATACTTTTTACTTGTTGTACTATTTACTGTTTACAATTATCATATTTTTAGATTGAGCGTGACATCATGATCTGGAACAATAAGACGTTCGTATCTCGCCCAGTGTTCGTCAAGTCAAGAGAAGACACGCTGGTCGCGAAGCACAGACGCTGGTTCGCACAGTTCTACACTGAGAACAGTCCTCGTCTAAAACAGACAGCTTCTACTGACTGGTGATGACTCATACGTGTGACTCACCAGTCTGACTCACCAGCGTGACTGCTTATCTAACTGCATAATTACTGTACTCTGTGTTGCATTAAGTCATGCCACATTGTAATAATACCACGTTTTTCGTGCTCAAGCCGTATTATGAAATGGCTTTCATCTAGGATAGGTTTCAACTGTATGATATTCTGCCGCTTTCTGGTGCTGTGTTGTGTATGGCTTTTATGTGCTCAATGCTTCAAGTCAATAGAATAGTAAAGTGAAATGTGGTCCAGAGAGAATATCCAGCAAGATTAAATTATAAAACTTTTTGCTGACAAATTAGCATAAATTTTGTTAACTCCCTTAACGTGTCCTTGAGTCAAGTGAGGAGATACTTTCAGTTTGCTTGTGTTTTAATTCATGTCAAAGATTCTTATAATTCTTAGATTGAAAAGTAATGTACAAACGTTATTACAAAGCAAAGGTTCAACAAATTATTTTCAACGTCTGTTGAGTTTCCATTCACTAATTAACAGACGTAAACTCATTTATTGAATCTGAATCTCATTTATTATTAGTTATTGGCTGCGTATCTCCGCAAGTTTATGTTAGTAATGTTACTTCAAGTGTTCAAAGAAGTGTTTAATGTAAATAAAGTCACGTGTTGTAAATGTGATAAACTTGTGTGCACACATTGACTGAGTGTGACGTGTCAGTGCATGATGTTATCTAAGCGCTTCTTGTGCGTAGAACTGCTTGACTACTGAAATCTTCACAGCTCACCTCATATGTATGTATGTTATTAATGTATGTATGTTATTAATATGAATCGTCAGCATCATCATCCGTCTATGATCTACTATTTGATTTTACAAGCTATCTGTAAGAACACAAGTATACCAAGTTACACAAGTTACCCCGAGGGCTCATTTTTGCTGGATTTTAGCGAAATTGCTACTGCATGCCCTTACTGACGCTATGCGATACCGAGAGTGGGGTGATGTCTCTTCCTCGGGAAAAGTTATTCATGAACAGCTATTTAAGTGTGTGACATCAAAATAAAGTACGAACAACGTTTTTGGCTGCATTGAAAAAATTAACGATCATAAACTTATTATATCGTTGTGTTAATTATTATTATGTGCCAAAATTATTGCTATAGGTAACGATTTATTACTACTATTATTATCACTGAAACGCAAATGAATCGTAAATGTAATAAATGTGTCAGTTTAAGAGTCAATCACATTATTATATTTATATGGGCACATGTGCAACTAAACTTGTGTTTTGTTGTATAAACTTAGTTATATTGTTTAAGCACTTTTTAAAATTTTGTTTGTGTTGTGCACCTTTGTTTTTTTGTTACAACAAAATTTGTTGTTTTATACAACAAAATTGTTGCAATTAATTTTCGTTGCACGCTCGTTTAAATAATTTTGTTTCTTCAATAAAGTTGTTCAATTTGTTAAATAAATATTTTGTTAAGACGTTAAGGACGAATAAAAATTAAATGAAAGTATAACCAAATGACACTAAATCTAGTGGAATGTTGTATGTTGGTTCATTGGTTAGAAAAGATTATGCTTGTATTATCTTCTCTAATGAGCACGATGCAAGTATGGCTTCGTAATATTATGAATTTGTTAACAAATTGTGTACAGCCCTACAAAATAGAGGTTAGAACGTTAGGTCTTTTCATTTTATTAATTTTACAGTGACTTTCAATTATTCTACTTCTGAAACTGATGTATTCGGACAATTGCAAATATCTTATATGTTGACGTTCAATTTAAATACAGTGTGTACTTTTCAAGCATAGTGTTTTATACAATACTGTATTTTACTAGTATACAGTGTGTATCAATGTATTACGTGTGGTAAGTTTAGTATGAACTTTGTTTCCTGACCAGAATATTGCTATAATTGTATATAGCCAGTAACGATTCGTCAGTGATGAATTTTTAGACAAATTTGTAAGCTTAATTTGTTGAGGCACATTCCAAGCATAACTTGATATTGATTCTTATGCATACGAATTGGTTGATTATACGTTTGTATCACCAACCAATATGTGTCGATTTTAGAATTACACAAGTGATATTATTAAAAAAAACTGTGAAAGCACCAAATTTAAATTGGTCAGATATGATATTTCTACTAAGGACTTTTACGTGGTTATGTTTTTGAGATTCGGGGATACCCAGATCTTAATTGCGGTGACCCAGCAACAGCCACCGAATTCCAGATTTTTATTCTGGACATGAAAGTAATGTGCCTCCGTTTGTGGAATCATAGCACAAATTCTATACTGCTATGAAACGGTGTAAGCAGGTTTTCATGAAAGGCAGAGATGGTGCAACAAAATATGCCACTATGCAGTCACTTACTGTATCAACGCTAGCGGGCTTTGACTAGATAGTACTTGCTCAATTGTCAGTTCGCAATGTGTTGCTTTATTAATATCTGTTCGATTATTATGTCTGCAGTTTTTGCTATGAATTATTGAATAGTTTAAAGACGTCGCGCTTAATGTCTAAAACAATACAAGTTCAAGGGAACAAATTCTCTGTACAATTTAGATGAAGTAAAACAATGATTCAACGTTCAACTAATTGAAGGACACAAAATTGTTGCATTTCTGCAGTTTTACTTAAAAACTACTTAACTATTTAAAATTATATTTTAACGATCGTACCGGTGTCCCGGTATTTTTTACGGGAAGGACCTTTGGCCGCCCACCCGTGGCACCGTGCTCATCAGTGGATCAGTGGTTAAGTCATGCGTAGTAATACTTAAGACAAATGACCATCGTCAGGACCTGTCTTCCGACAGAGCACTATCATCATCATCATCATCACCGGTATTTAAAAATATTGTTAAAAGTATTTATGTACACTTTGGAGTTGAAATGTTGAAAATACTTCTAAATCGTGGAATTAATATACAGCACCAAAGTTGTTTTCTGTTGCTAGTTTAAATTGTACAACGCTGCACACTCTAAAGAATCTTAAAATATAACCTGTGTGCAAGTGAAAGCTCAGCTTTAATAGAAAAATGAAACCTTTTAGCGGTAAAATAAAATGCGATAATGGTTATTCAGATACTGATGAGCCGATGAAGTTATAATGGCGAAATGACGTTACATTCATATGACGTCGTTGAAGTTATGACGTCATAAAGATGCCACAATAATGATGAGACATTATTGACGTTAAAAAAAGTCATATCATTATTGGCAATGTCAGTTTGTTTGAAAGTTTTGTTTGTATTGGCACGTCAGCACAAAGTGGCTATATTGTGCCTTTGACATGTCAAAAGTTCTTGGATAGAAGATATTATGTAAAGTACATTGTACTCAAAATAACAATAAAGTAAAATTAAATGAATACAATCGACTAAAACTGATAGTCTGAATGATCAGAGAAGTTCTTGAGAAGCAGTGGAAACTTGTCAGCCTTCATGTTAAGATTGATTCGATTGGTTCAGTTTAGCTATTCAAGTGGATTATAAAATATTGAATCTTTACATTTACAATTACATTTCATGCAGGGAAAAAATCTACCCCAACCCCATTCAGAAGTTTGATCAAATCACATGTAATGTGGTCGGCACAATTATATAGCTGACAGATCAAAGTGAATGAGCAAATCATTTACCTTCATGAGACTACGGAGTTGTCATATTCAGGATATTCCTTGTATAACTTTTAGGCCAATAGATTGGTTTTTTTAAAATATTTTTGTTATATATGATTATCTTATTATACGCCTTTTACCTCTCTGTCATTTTCCACAACAACACAGTAGCACAACCATTTGTGTTGGAATAAATCTAGATTAGTTTATGAGGAATGAAAAGCAACCTAGTAAACACTGAGTGCTAAAATAATGCTACGTAGGACGAACACGATTGTACTGCCGAGGTACATAGAATGTAATTACATGTATTAGAGACGACATATAAACAGAAGTTAGACAGTGCCATACATATACATGTATGTACAAGATAAGTGACCAGATTACTGTACAGTTCAGCGAGGAATCCCAAGTTGCACATATATGAAATAGCACGAAATATATGATGCACATTCTATATATCAGATGAACAAATTATGATGAAAGTGAGCAGGTGCATCCAAAGAGAATGTACATCAAGCTATTAGCATTGGAATAACATTCAAACAGGAAATATTGTAGCTGAAGTTACATCCAATTAGAATCAGTACAAGATAAAATATGTGGCTGCTATGTCGCCATCATCACCATGTATATAATATATAGGCTCTTGCTCTTCAGAATGGGTTACCATCCTCATCATCATACATCTATTAATAGGCTCTTGCTCTTCCGAATGAGCTACATCATCATCAGCATTAAACCTCGACAAAACATCCCTTCGCAGGACCGAGAAACAGATGTGGCCTAGCACATTTGAGTTGGATCTACAACTATATAGGAGCATGAATCCCAGTGTTGTTTTGGATTTAGTGAAGTACCAGTATTACGGCTGGATGTCCTTCCTGAAACCAACAACGCTACTGCTCGGTTGAGCGCATCGAGGAGGAACAAGCGAGTTTATGGCAAAGTCCGAACTTATTGCGCACAACTGAGCGGCAGTGCCATCTTTAGAGCCGGTGTCACTAAAACTGAGCAGCAGTACCATCTTTAGAGCCTTTTAATTTGTAGTAATACTAAATGGCATTGTGTACAAGTTTTCCAATGAGATGACTTTTGAGTAGCAGTAGCAGCAATAGATACAAACAAGGTAACCAAGATGTCAACATTGATATATCATCTTGCATGTTTATACTACAGCCCATTGCAATACCACATTTACATGCAGTAATATTCTGTCAGAATTCATGATAAATTACAAAGCGTCTTCATTAATGGTTCACATCGCAGGAGGATAACATTTTATGATACCGTCATAGTGCAACAGAACTGTTTGCTCAGTGAATTGAAATGAAAGCAGCAAAAGTAGTATGGAAACACTTAAGATTTCAACATGACATGTATATACAGTTAAAACCACAGCAAAGCAAAAATGTAAGTCTTTCTATACAAAAAACACTATAAAAACCAATACCATAATATTCTTCATGATTATTTATCGTCCAGACTGGCATTCTCTACAGCCAAAAGTAGGATTAAATAATGTGTGTTGGACGTTACCCAAATGTTTCCATGTACAATATATGAAGGGAATTGTTGACAAGTGTACCCAAGGTGAGTAAACTCTCTGCAGAGCACGTACATACTTATATGTATGACATGTTGGATCTTCACAGTAGTAACGTTGTACAGCCGGATGCCCTTCCTGATGCCAACAGTTTACTGCTCGTCCAGTCAGGCACATTGAGGTACATGGTGGGGAGATATTGTCATGTCCAACAGCAATCACTTGGCATCTTCATTACGACAATCACAAAACACTGAATCCTCAAATCTCACTGTTTCCAAGTAATGTGTGCTAAAACTTGTGTTTACCCGACAGCTCACAGGCTCTCGCTAGCAGATTCACGATAACAATCAAATGTAGTGGTAGAATGCAAAACTAACACTCAATTTTGCAAAATAAATCTTGTTTCAAGGACACCTTGAAATACCTAAAGATGACAAACAGCATTTTGAGTTGAAAAATCAACAAAAAATATCCAGAATATACAGAGCATGGTGCATCCCATAAATAACAATAAATTGAAATACAAAATTAAACAACACAGAAACAAATTAGCTGCACTGTGTTTTCAGTTCAAACAATATAAAATCCACAACTCAATCTCGATAAATTCAAAATCATTCAAAACTTATAAAATAAATAGATATAAGATGCAATTCAAGACAATAAAAACTATCAATTTCATACCAGGAAAAGCACAAAGTTTAAACCAGACTAAAGCATCGAAAGCTACAAGTTCCTACTGTGATCCAGCTGGAACACCAGATCTAGGCTCAAAGATGACCACGCATCGTAAAATCTATCTCAAGCACATCGGCACAAAACTTGGTGATCATTCCAACCATGTAATATAATCAAAAAGACTACATAAATATAGCATCATAGTAACGTAATTAAATAGACTACAGTACATAATTATAGCATCTTAGTAATGTAATTAAATACACTACAGTACATAATTATAGCATCATAGCAATGCAATTAAATAAACTACGGTACATAATTATAGTATGCTAAGTACCGGGACAACCAAATACTGACAAAATGAGATCCTTTACATCAATAATAAATAAAACCTTAAAAAACAAACACGATTTACCACTTAATGAATTATTCAACAACAAAATCAAATGATGAATTTATTCAGTCATAAGAAAGAACACCATTGAATTTTAGCGAAAATAAATCAATAGACAGAGAAACAGAGAGAGATGGAATTGGAGCAATTAGATGCTTTTTCTAAGTTTTCTGTTTGAAAAAGGAAAATGCAATTGAAAAATGTCCAACTGGGTGAACTGTAATTGGTGGTCACAAATTGTTCATGTGCGCATAGGTATATGTTAATAAATGGACAAAATGCTAACGGCCAATACTTACATTCAAATTTATTTTAAAGCTATAGAACTAACAACTTATTTTGCCAAAAATCACATAAACTGGATTAATGATCAAAAGCTAAAAACATAAATAAATTAAACAAATTGAAAACAGTTCTATAATTTACAAATTAAATTAGAAATTAAATTAGAAATTGCACAAAAATCAGCAAACAATCAAAATAGCTTCAAAAAAGCAAAAATAAATTAAACCTACTCAAACTAACATCACAAAAACAACCGTATTAAAAAAACTAACTCCAAATATATTATATTTCTTTTTGAACAATTCATAAAACGTACATTCTTTATATTCCACTTGAACGAAGAGGCGTACAAAACAAAATGCAAGGTGTAAAATTAAATAAAACAAAATAAAAGAATGAAATTTTTGAGCAGATGCACACAGCATCGTAACGCAGAAAAAATCTGCGAAATACACACGCACACACAAACGCTTGTGCGCACACAATAACAAAACATTCAGCATACAAAATGTATTCACAACATGCAAAGTATGTACATAATCAGAGAGGACACAAGTCCTGACTAGCTTTCAAATCATCTTTATATTACAATACATCATGAGTAGAAGATACCACACTGTAGCAGAGCAAACAGAAACTCTTATCCCACTTAGAAATATAACCATATAAACACATATATCTCGAATAATAATAACACTACAAATAATAATTCATATCTCCCACACTAAATGTATGTGTACCCTCTACACTGAATAAATAAATAACATAAAACGAGAACATACTAAAACAATATCAGTAATATTTTGCATTGAGCATGCAAGTATGTTCCTACTCTTTCTTTTTGCCCAAACTGTTTACACTCAGATAAATAGTTTAGAATTTGTGTACACGAACACCAACCATAGGCGGCGTCAGACATTATGACTTGGGGGGGGGGGGGGTTTAGAAATTATCAACGATCGGAGGGGGGGGTAGCGGCACACCACAAAAAGAAATTTTGACAAGCGGGAGGCGGTAGTGATGCACCGAAGAAATTTTTTTTGTCAACATTTGGGGTCAAGCCCCTACAAGCCTCTAACACCGACAACAATTTCAAGCATCATATTGTAAATAGAGTTGCACTAGAGGTCATAACTGTCTGGTTTAATCAGTTCTTCAGTTAGATCATTTTGTAATTAGCATGTCCATCATGCCAGACCTTAATTAGTAACATCAGGTTTTTGTTTTGAGACCGAAACAAATGCTTTCAATACACTTACAAGATACTGCCATTTGGCCTAATAAATCGACCAGAAATCTCACATGATCACATGGGAAATGAAATTCAAAATCTATAAAAAATTAATTATTTTAGCAACTTCACTAAACATTAGCTCATCTGTGCTATAAATAGAGCAGAGTAACCTTTAACAAACACCACTTCTAGCTCTGCACTCAGAGAATTCTTGCAGGCAAAGCAGTTGCAACAATTGCATCATAACATACGAACACGATAAGTCACATTCAAACCTCATTTTGCCCTAAGATACAATAATACGAAACAAGAGAATTTATTAACAGTCAGCGGCAGATTTTTTACGGGAGTTATCCACAATCCAATTTCAGCACAGCCTGCATTCTGGTATAGATATGAATAACCTTTCTGGGCAGCGTGGGGAATGTTTCGCCATTCCCTGGCACCAAATCTACTGAACTTTTGTCATCCACGCAAATACCCAGCTGGACAGTCTATTCCCCTACCCCTCCAATGCATCGCACCTGGTATCCATCATTGACAATGATTGACATTAATCTAGAACATCTAACAAACCGTCAGAATCATGTAACAAGTCTTAACAATTATACACAGTAAACAACAGAAATATAATTGACGTATATTGTCTATAGTAGCATTGTGGATATGATAATCGAGAGAAACACAAGTCAATTTCAGATGAACAGTCAGTCTCATACTGTGTAATCTTCAGATAAAACAAATAAATAAATAAATATGTCGCTGAATAAATTAACGAGATAAATAAATTTACCATGACTAGACTCTAATTATAACAAGAATTGCACATATGCTACATACTCTGTGACTAAACATTATCGTAAAACAGTTGTAAAATATTGTGATGTCCTACAAATTTACAGTAATTCCAAATCTATGTAGAATAATAGCTGCAGTGGTACGATGATTTCACATAACATTTAAAGCAAAGTCCAGAAATGTTCAGATGATACCGATTGACCAGAAGTCAGATGATACAGACTGACCAGAAGTCAGATGATACCGATTGACTAGAAGTCAGATGATACCGATTGACTAGAAGTCAGATGATACCGATTGACTAGAAGTCAGATGATACCGATTGACTAG